>LOEQ01004366.1:98075-108592 GCA_001685075.1 Bramus lutescens | reverse complement strand
AAGAAAGAAAGAAAGAAAGAAAGAAAGAAAGAAAGAGAAAGAAAAAAGAAAAAGGTAATACTGGATTTGCAAAAACAGATTGATAACATTCTCTATTTTTCTTTATTTTCCCATATTGTTTCTTTTTTTAATTTTTTTTAAAAAAAATACCAATCCAAATTCCCACTCCCTCCCTTCCTCCATTCCCTCCAAACATCCTACCCCAACTACTCCAATCCTAAGAGAGGGCAAGGCACCCTGCCCTGTGGAAGGTGTAAGGCCTTCCCCACTACATCCAGGCCAAGCAAGGTACACACCCAAAGAGAATAGGATCCCCAAAAAGCCAGTACATGCAGCAGTAGAGATAAATCCCAGTGCCACTTCCAGTGGCCCCTGAGTCTGGCCCAGCCATACAACTGTCAACCACGTTCAGAGGGACTAGCTTGGTCTTATGCTTGTTCCTTCCCAGTTCTGCTGGAGTTGATGAGCTCCTATTAGTTCAGGCAAACTGTTTCAGTGGATGGACCCCTCATGGTCTTGACCTCTTTGCTCATATTCTCATTCCTTTCCACTCTTCAACTGGACTTGGGAGCTCAGTCCACTGCTCCATTGTGGGACTCTGCCTCTGTTTCTGTATGTTGCTGGAGAATGGTTCTATGGTAGTATTTAAGATAATCATCTATCTGAATACAGGGCAAACTCTGAAATGAAAAGAGGGATATAACAACAGACACTGAGGGAATTCAGAGAATCATTAGGTCTTACTATAAAATCCTGTACTCCAAAATTGGAAAATACAAAAGAAATGGAAATTTTTTTAGATAGATATCATATACCAAAATTAAATAAAGACCAGGTGAGCAATTCAAATAGACCTATAGGCTGCGAGGAAATAGATGCTGTCATTAAAAAATACTCAACCAAGGAAAAAAAAAGCCCACGGCTGGATGGTTTTCATGCAGAATTCTACCAGAAAGAAGAGCAAATACCTTTATTCCTCAAAGTTTTCCACACAATAGAAACTGACAGGACATTGCCAAACTCTTTTTACGAGACTACAGTTACCCTGATAACAAAACCACACAATGACTCAACCAAGAAAGATAATTACAGACCAATCTCACCAATGAACATGGATACAAAAATTCTCTATTTTTCTATTAATAAAACAGTTTGAGAAGCAACTATTAGTTCTTTAAAAGGTTTGGTGGATTTCAGCAGTGAATCCATCTGGACTTAAACTTCTTAGATGGGAGCTTTTGTTTTGAATTCTCATTACTGCTTTGATATTATTACTTTCTATACAATGTTTAAATAGTTTATCACATCCTGGTTTTAATGTTGAAGGTTATAACCACCTAGAATTTAACCTTTTAAAAATATTTTTTCGAGTTAGGTAGAACTTGTTTTTAAAGTATGTCTTGATGATTTTTCTGAATATCATTGGTATCTACTGTAAAAGCTCTACCCTCACCTATAGTTAAGTTAGTTGAATATTATCTCTGTTTGAACTAGTTTGCCTAAGGAATTTTTAACCTTATTTTCCATTTCAAAGAACCAATTCTGTTTATTGAGTATTTTTGTGTGTGTGTGTCCTGCTTCATTTCATTAATGTCTACTTGAACTTAATTCTTTTTCCACCTATTGATTTGAGGTTTGGCTTGTTTTTGTATTTCTGAGGCCATAAAATGCATCATATTTATATGAGTTCTCTTAACTATTTAATGTGGGTATTTTTAAACTATAAAATTACCTCCTAGAAGTGTTTTCATTATATCCCACAGATTTTGGTGTGTTGTGATTTATTTTTACTTGATTCTAGAATACTAACATTTTTAGACTTGGTGTCTTTAATGGTCCATTCAGCATCCAATATCCAATATTTTCATCTCCATGAGTCTGGGTATGTTCTATGCCTTCTTTACTGTGTATTTCCAGTTTTATTTTATTGTGATCAGATAGAACATGAAAAGTTATTTTAATTTACCTATATTTGTTAATGATTGATATGATCTCTCTCAGAGAGGATTCTATGGACTTCTATGAAGACTATGAAGTTTGAAATCTTTGATGCAATGTTCTATAGATGTCTATTTAGTTCATTTGATTTAGAATTTCACTTAACTTAGATGTTTTCCTGTTTTAAGAGTAGTAAGTAGAGAACTGAATTCTCCTACTACCATTGTATTGATCTTATCTTTGTATCTTTACATTGAGTAGTATTTTAATGAAGTTGGAACAATCTGTGCAGGTATCCAAAGGATAAATGACTTGATTAATGGCACAGAAGAGAGAACCCAAAAAGAAGATTCACATAAAAATAATTTAGTGATATTTGAGAAATGAAATAAATAAAGAAAGAAGATCATTTAGTAAATGATGATGAAGTAATTGGGAACCCTCATGTAAAAAAATGATGAAAATTTAAATCAAGTACATTTATTTAAATATTTACTTAATTAATAGATTTATTTGTTTATTTGAAGAGAAATTGAGAGAGCCATTGCAGGCATTCCAACACCACAGCCCACATGTACAGATTACAGAACATCTTTTTGGGAGTTGGTTCTCTCCTACCTTGTTTGGAAGCAGGTTCTCTATTTTCTTCTGCTACTTTAATATGTACTCTACATTAACTAACTTGAGAACTTCTGGACAAATCTCCTGCCTCTACTTTTATTCCTACTGTAGATGTGTTGGGAATGACAGACATGTACTTTTCCCTCACCCCAGCTCCTCATGTGGGTTCTAGGATCAAATTTGGGTCATCAGGCTTGTATGAGAAGTTATTTGTCTAGCTGAAACACCTCTCTAGTAATTTTTCTTCAAGTAAAATACTCAAGCGTTAATACACAAAAGAATGAGTTGATATGTGAGACTTTACTAAAATAAATAATGGTATGTACACTAAAGCATTGTCAAAGGAAAACCAGACTATGAAAATAGTGATGAGATAGGCTTACCACCTGAAACACATAAGGAACTCTCAATTTAAAAAGGACCAAAGACCTCAACAAACATATCTCCAAAGAAGACAGATATATATCAAAGAAGCATATGAAGAGTTTCCACATTGCATGTCACTTATGAATGTGAAATAAAACAATAATAAGAATATACCACGATTTCTAAAATAACCAAACTCTAGAATACTACCTCTGACAGTACTGGAGAGCATGAGAGACACAGACTAACATTCACTCGTTATGGGAATGAAACTAGTAAAGCCAGATGGAAATTACTTTGGTAGTTTCTTAGAAAACATACATGTTCTTGTCATTCAACCCAGCAATCTTGCCAACTGATATGTACCCAAAGGAGTTAAAAATTCATGCCTATATCTCAACCTACACAAAGAGGTTCACAGGAGTTTTAAAATATTTTCCAAAACTTGGAAGTTTACTAGAATATCTTTTATTATGGTAAATACTTATGTAAGCTACAGTACAACTATACAAAGAAATATTCTTGAACACATGTGCACAGTAACTAAATAGCCATGAAAAGATAAGATGAAAACTTCAATCATATCCAATAAGTTAGAGAAAAAGCTGAAAAGATTGCATGCTATATAATTCCAAATTTATAACATCCTGGAAAATGCAGAACTAGAGAAAGTAAAAGTGTTGAGCATGAGGAAGATAGCTGAAAAGAGCAATGGGGAGATTTTCAGGAAGAGAAATTATTCTGTATGATACTGCAATGGTAGGAGGCCCATGTAATGTACAGCAACAATGCTGCATGCTAATGTGGCCCATGGAGGCTACATGATTATGTGTTGGTAAGAGTTGGTGACTGCAGCAAATGAACAACTCTAGCGTCAGATGCTGGTACTAGAAGAAACAACATATGACAGGGAGTGGGTATTTGAGACACATCTTTGCCTGCTGCTCAATTTTACTGTGAATCAAAACTACTTAGAAACAAGATGTATTCAATAAAATTCTGAAAACTGTATTAGAGACTTGGTTTATGATGAAACTAAAGATATAGATATGTGTCACACCAATGAAAACCACAGAGACTTGCTGTCATCACAAGAAGATGATGTGCAGGAAATAGTTGATGAGGTTTACACCATTGACTGGTCCCTCTGGCTCCAGGCTGGAAAGCCATTTGGAGAAGGTGAAGGAAATGAAGTAATGTACAAATAGAATGTTGCATTTTTTTCCAGAACAGATGTGGATGTCCTTAGTAAAAGTGGCTGCCGTGAAAAGAGTGAATGCTTTGATATTTAGAAGTAGAGGTGACAATCCTCTTCAGAAATCTAGCATCCCTATGCAGCACTCATTTGATGGCGCAGGCAAACTGATGGTTACTGCATCTGTAAGTACAGATACTGTGGTCCCATTTACATGTTAACAAAGTTCTGCCCACAATGTACAGTGTGAATTGCCTCTGCCATTAAGCAGAGATTGAATATCCACAATGAGTAAAATTTCTTCTGACTTTGTAAATGGCTATGAGTGTTATTTGAATTTGACAAAAGGATTCACAGATCATGTGGTTTGCTCTCTTTGTCATTGAGTCTGCAAGTTAGTGAGCAATGTGGTCATTTATTCTAGAAGGAATAAGCACCCATCCAAATCAGAAGGCTGAGTAATGGCTCTCAGTAATATTCTCATCAGAACTCATTCTGGCATCAAGTTAAGTTCCTCAGACAAATTACCGAGTTTCACCCATAAATTTTTTCCATATTCCTCTCAGCTGAAGCTTTATCCTAACTTACTTTAAATTTCTCTCCTGTTTTTCTTTTTCCTCCATAAAATATATGCCAGTGCTTTCACCTCAGAATGCCTTCTTCACTTTATTTTCTTATAACAAATTCTTCTCAGGCTCCAACAATGCATCGTGAACTGCAAATGAAGTTGGAAAAAAAAGTAATTTAGATGTTAAACTTGTTCAGAAAATTATGTCTTTTTTCCACATGGCCCTGAAATCTGTCTTTATGCTTGAGATATAATAGTATTTATGAAATATTTTTAAATAAATATATGAATGAATTAAACTTAAATATACTTTGTTACACCAATCCCCTCTAATCCATGACCACATGTGCTGTTTCTTATCAATCACTGTTTCAAGCTCCCTTTCTTCTCCCAGGCATGGCTCATGGCAATAATTAAATGATAAAGTAGAATTGACTGACATATTTTTATGGTTAAGAATTTTGAGATTCCCTAACATCAAGGTCCCACTATGTTTCATTCACTACTAAGCACTTGTGGCTTCAACACAAAAATGGGGTAATAAGTATATTTTTTGGCAGATGATATATAAAATGATTAGGAAAAATGAAGATTGCTCAATAAATGGAGGACTGCTGCTTCAGAATTACACTGATTCTGTACCTAAAAAAAAATAATAAATAACAGCCATAGTCTTCTTTCATAGCTGGGAAGAAGGCAGGGTCATGTTTCCATCTAGGTCTCCTGATCATGTGTCTTGTGCTCTGAAATTGAAACTAAGCTACATGACATCATTTAAGCTGTAGTGTATTCATTTAAAGCACCAAGGATCACATTTTAGTGAGAGAACAAGTTCGTAGTAGGAGATGAATCAATTCAGCCATATGGGAGGAAGAAAAAAAAAGGAAGAGCTAAAAAAAAAAACAGCCTTTCATTTGGTGCAATATGAATTGTCACAGATATCAAATTTGGCACGTGCTGTAAAGCAAAGAAAGAAAAATAGCCCACACTGGGTGGAAAATATGACTTGCATGCTGTCTGTGCCTTTAAAATTCTGAAGAGGATACCAAATGACTCATGGACTCAGGGCATGATGTTTGATGATAGGCTTTTTATACATTATCCCTAGGCAGCTAAGAGGAGGACCTGAAAAATTAAAGTTGACCTTAGACATAATGAATGCATTAAACACTAAAGTGCCTGGCTGAGTTCAGGCAGCTTCCTTGAAGGAACTGGATGTGTCTCAGGACACCCAGTCTCCAGACAGAGTCGGGGCAAGGAACCAGCCTGCTGGGTATAAAGCATTTACATCTGTGTAACTCTGTCACTTTTCTTTGAGGTTGTTTCCAATCTTGCCTTCAGCAACATCCCAAACTCAAACCAGAGCCTTAATGCCTTCTAATAGGAGCTATGGCCTAACAGCAGCCATTAGGCTCTGCTTCTGACTGGTACCAAAGTCTAACAATAATAACAAGTGACCCTTGGAAGTTAAGGATGGGTAATTGTGAATTCTAATTGCCCATATTCAGTCATTACTCACTGTGACATTCCCTGTGGTCCTGCAAAACAAACATCTTCCTAATTGCTTGGCCTTCAAATAGGTCCTTTGCAAACACTGTCAGATCTTTGTGGAACTTTAAAAGACTCCAAGTAAAACAATGGGTCACACAGTAATCATCTTTAAAATCTTGTTCTTTGGAATTCATTTAGCCTATATATTCAACTGATGGAGACCACCATCTCAGGAGGCAGCCTTTATCTAATGTAGGATGCTGAAATCAGTAGAAAACACTTCCAATTTTAAGTCAACATTGACTTCTCAGTAGATTCTGTCTTTCTGGCTTCTGTGACTGTACAGAATTGCATAAATTCTTTACCTATCTTGTATGTAATATTTAAAGAAAATATAGCATACTCCAAAGGGCAGGGAAGATGGCCCAGTAGGTAATAGGAGACAGGCAGTGCCTGCTGGGACACTGTAGACTCAAAGGGTCCTCTTCAATTCTTTCTCCTCTCAGAATCAGAAACAACCTAACTCTAGTAGGATTGACTACTTACTAACTTCATAGCCTAAAATCTTCACCCTCCCTTGGCAAGTTAAAAGGGGAAACATCTCTTTGCCTTATGAGATTAAATTTTCTTCAGAGCCCCAATAAGCTGTCTACTGTGTTAGTAATACTAATAAGCTTTATAGCCAAAGAACAAGTTATCACAGAATCATTCTCTTGAATCTCCAAAACCTTTCTTAGAATCATTTTAAGTCTGGCTACCCTGTACAGATGTCTTTGTTACAAGCTTTTCCAGTTAACACTATTGTTGCAGTTCCAGTCGGTGGCAGCAATTAGAACACTTATGATTCACAAAGTACTTGGTTCTTGAAGATGCTTCATACTTGCTGATTTAGGCATCCTTTTAAAAAAAACTAATTCTTAATATATAATGGCTCTAGACTTGTTTTAGTTGTTAAATTACACAATGAAACTCTCAGCCTGGATGGTAATCAATAAGAAAAATATACTTTTCTTTTCAGCATATACACATTATGGATATATATGTAAATATCTTGTCCATCCTTTGATATTCCAATTTGATTTTATCCCATGCCCTTCTTGGATTTATGTCTTGGGTGTATCAGCTTCATGGCAGAATAAGGATTTTGAATATGATATTTGACACATGTAAGCCTCACCATTCTATACATTAAACATAGAATAAGACAAAGACAGTTGGTGTTAAGTTTAAAAGTTTATATGTGTAAAACGTTTAGAAAAATAAATTTGAAATGGAAGAGTAGGACAATTTATCAAAAGCATGAATGTGGTGGTAAAGAATGGGGAGTGGAGAAAAGGAAAATTCCTGGTGATCTGGTACAGAGCTTTAGAATTTAGAAGATTAAAAATGCTGCAAGTGATGGTAGTGACTGTTCACTCTGAGGGTTAGTGCTGACTGACAACGTAACAGATCTGAGGGATTGTGATGGTTTTAATCAATCCTGAAAGAGGCGCACTAAAAGTGGGAACACTATTCCCTGGTCTTGGATCCAGAACTGTCTAAAAAATAAGAAAACTAGCCAAGCACAGCATTGATCACTGTTCTCTGCTTTCTGATTCTGGATACAATGTGACCAGTTCTGTTGTCTTGACTCCTGTTTTGGTGGACTATACCCTTGACCCGTGAACTAAAATAAACACTTTATCCACTGGGTTGCTGTCCTCATGGTATATTATCAAAGCAACACAGAAATAAACTAAGACACCAGTAATACAAATTTATTAATACCATAAAGCCCCTGCACACTAAAATATGGCAAAAAGATAACACAGGATGGCATTCACAGCTGGCATTCACACAGTAGCATTTGCAGGAGACTAAGGTTATGAATTCTAAACCAGTAAGAACTGCATAATAAGGGCCTGCCACAAAAATAACTAGATGCTGAATTGATATTGTAAGATCAATTAAGAAGAAAAATAAGGACCAGTGAAATGCCTCAAAGGTGGATTAATGTTCCTACTGTCAAGCTGATAACCTAAGCATGATTTTCAGAACCCATATAATACAAGAAGTGAGCTGGCTGCACAGGTTGTCTTCTGACCTCTGCATGTGAACCGTGACACACCCGCATACCTCCACACAATCATATACCAACAATCTTCCACTTAATTCAAGTTTTTCTCAGTCTGTTTTCATATCTTGTTACTATATGTTACTGATATTTTGTTGTCTCTTTACACACACACGTATGAATAAATCTTTAAAATAAAATAGAAAGAGAATAAAAGCGAATAATATATAAGAAAATTGAAATTTAAAAATTGAAATACAAACATGAAAAGAGCTCATGCTTGTAGTGAAATGGAGCTTCAATTTTATCTCTGTTTCAGGATGGCCATTGAGTCTGAAATGTACAGATTCCCTAAATCCTATGGTTTCTTAAAACCTGTAGCTGATCTTTAAAAATATGTCATTTAGAAAATTGCATCTTTAAAAAGTCATATATTTCCCATATAAAATCTCACGAAGCTCTTAGATTGCTCCTATCTGCTTTGTTTATTATATTTACTCCTAAATATGTGGGACATGAGAGCATCATTGCATTTCTGTCATCAACACCATGTCAGGCTCCCAAGGATAAAATTAATTTATTATTTAGGATCAGGAAGAGAGGCTAGAAACAGATAAACAGAACCTGAATCACAGTTTCTGCTCTTCCATTTCTTCCATTTTAAACTAACTTCCACCACTCCATCTTTTGTTCCAAGGTCAGTTCTATAGAACACTTTATGGGGGGGCATAAAAAATGAAATTTTGGGTAACTCACTTTCCATCACTTTCCAAATAAGATACTTGTGGTCATTTGAAGAGCAATTTGGTTATCTGAGGCCATGCTCAACATTATATTTGGAATCTTGTGTTAAGTAAGAGCTTAATTGCTTTCCCTTCACTCAATATACTGATGAGTATTAACGAGAAGTTCTTGCCTCCCTACAGCATGTCATAAAAAACAGCTGACTGCTGATGATACTGTTGAAGCAACAAATGTTTTTCGGGATACGCATCCCTCCAGGGAGTTGCAGCTTTGCTGGTTCAGAGCATAAATAAGACTCTAGTAGTAGTTTTGTGGTTACTAAGACACTATCTTGTTGATGGAGTGCTTTAGAGTGAAATGCATCATCTTAAGATCAACATGCTTACTGTTGCTCTTTTGTATAGAAGAGCCACTGCTTTGGAAGGAAACCACAGCAAGATGTACCATACGAACTGCTAGAAACATGTGCAGGTACCTTGTCCACAAAAAAAAAAAAAATTGAACAGTCAACATTCTTACTAATTCATAGAACCACTGTTTGACTTGAAAAACGGGAATGTCATTCTAAAACAGAAAACTAGTTTTGAATGCAGAATGAAACCAAGTAAGAATTGCATGTCCATTGATAGAAATTTACAGAGAGAGTCCAGCATGAGGCAGGTATTAAAGGTATTAAGTAAACAAGAAGTCAAATGCAGAGAATTCTGAGAGTGGGTGTCCAGTGACATACACCCCCAAAAAGTTCCAAGTAAGAAAGGCTACCCTAAGGACAGAGAACTGCTCTGGAGGAGAGAGAGACTTGCAAACCTTGATTTCTCCTGGAACAGACTTTCTTCACCAAGACACTGCATCAATGCCTCTACTTACTCTTTATTCATGAATTCAAACTCCTTGCCTCAAGGCTCGTAGATCTATGCAGAACAGGAGATGGGAAAGTTGTAAGGACAC
This sequence comes from Bramus lutescens, assembly GCA_001685075.1. NCBI lineage: Eukaryota > Metazoa > Chordata > Mammalia > Rodentia > Cricetidae > Bramus > Bramus lutescens. Next base: position 98,668 of record LOEQ01004366.1, on the reverse strand, counting down.
AATATGTCCACACAGAGACTGTGTCAGAAGGTACAAGACATACCCAAGTTTAAACCAGACAAAAATTCAACACTGAGAAAGGAAAATAAACACAAAGTCCTTATGCTAATTAACAAGTTATTTGTAATTAATACCTGCTGGAGGAGAATCAGTTTTCTCCAATGGAGTGTCAATAAATACATCAACCACACTTTCAATTGGCCCATGCACAGGAGCAATTGGCCAATATAAAATGGATTCCATAAGCTTTTGTGCACTTTTCAGGTTTTGTTTTGATATATTTCCCTAAATTATTTCCTTGTTTGTCTGTTTTGATTTTTACTTTTGAATCTGTGTTATTTTTCTTATTGTTGATTGCTGAGAGAGAAAGAACATGAAGTTAAGTGGGGAGGGATGTGTGGAGGATCAGGGCAGAATTAGGGAACAGCAAAGAATCTGATCATAGTATATTTTATTAAAACACTTTTAGAAAATTGTTTTAAGTTCACATAGCATTAATTCAATAACTCTATGCCCAACCACCCTCTCTTTTTAACATTTTTTTTATTATTATTAAAAATTTCCATCTCCTCCCCTCCTTCCAATTCCCTCCC
>LOEQ01004366.1:79026-93028 GCA_001685075.1 Bramus lutescens | reverse complement strand
AGATAGATAGATAGATAGATAGATAGATAGATAGATAGATAGATGAGAGAGATGTTAGAATGATGGTGGCTAGATGAGTAGATAGATATTATATTAACTAATATTCTTTCTATAAGAAGATAAACAGATAGGTTATAGATAAATCAAGTGGAGAAGAAAGTTACTGAAAGGGCATCATCTCCTGAAAGAACTCAAAGAAAGACTGAGAAAGAAATAGAGACATGGACAAAGACTGGCATGTAAACAGCTATCATACAGCCCACTACCAGGCTATCACAGACTACTCAGGTATTTCTTTACATCTCAGTGGAAACTGGAAACTGGATATTGCTTGTCACTCATGACCCAATTCAAAAGATGAGATTTCAGTCTTGTCTTTTTTTAATTATTCTTTTTTCAGTCACAAGAACGCATAAAAAAGTTTTCTTTAATGTGAAAGTGTGCAAAAACTCATACGAAAACCTGATTTCTCACAACACAACTTTAAAAATAATTAAAGTGTTCGCAGAATGCATGTAAAATGAAAGAAGAGGGTAAATAAAGAAGATTAAGGGATTAATTAGGACTGGGAGTATATGAGGGTAGAGATCAGGTGAATTAACAAAAAATAAAATCCTTATGGAAACCCACTAGTTAATAAGATATTTTCCAAATATAATTAGAAAAAGAGTTAAAACAGAATTGTTCTGCATGGTTGGACTCTGTTGCTCCCAGAAAACATGTAAGAAAATGAAATTCGAAGCACAAGACATGATATCCTTTCCTACTCATTCATGGTCAGAGGGGCCCTAGAGGACTTCAAAATAACACAAGCTATTGCTGTTAGCTGTGGTTATTCACCAAAATTCCATGGTAAGACTGTATTGTGGAAGACACCGCACGTTTTGGCTGCAGGATACAGAGAAATAAATAACAACAGTCAGAAATTGAAGACTTATGGGGAGCGATGACATCAGTGCTGTTACTCCAGTGGACTTGCACGCTATAATAAAGACCTACTACACTAGCAGCGCTGGTGGTGCAATAAAGGCAAAACTATCATGGTGTAACTAACCACTTCTGGGTTATAGTATAAGACTGCTCCACAGGAGGGAATTCCATGACTTGTACCGTAATCTGTATCAAAAGCCCATATGTGGGGAGGGCATAGGCTCAAGGGCAGAACTGACAATTGTTATCTTGCCAACTGGTCATGCCATCAAATTAACTTCTAAGTATTTGGGGTATATTCATAAACTTTGGCTGTTCTCAAGACCTTTAACAGAAAAGCTGCTTTTCATGGTGAGCCACATTCAACACAGAGATGCAAAACTAGCCAGAGTACTGGGAGGAGAAGACTAGGTGCTCAGCCCTAACCCAAACATTAACCTTGCCACCACCCAGGCTCAGAGAACACAATGGAAGAGTGTGAAGAAATCGTGTAAGAATCAGAGGAGAAGGAAGAGTTCTGTCTTCTGAACATAGCACAGATAGTATCCTCATGAACTCATGCAGCTCTGGTGACCTTCCTAAAACCAAAACAAGATTAAGCCACTTAAAATCCTGGCATACATAGGGGACTATCCCAGCCCTTCCCAACTGGGGAGATACCGGCAGCAGATAGTTGCTTGGGAAGGAGAATTATTCTTATGTGAGGATATGGCCACTCATAGGACTTGTATACCCTTGTAAGTACCCCCACACTCGTTCACATATGGAGAACACTAAATGGATTTAATGAGTGAAAGAGAAAGAGACAGTCAATGTTGGAAGAAGAACATATAAGATAAAGATAGGACAGGAGTTGAAGGAGAGAAATGAGAGGTAGATAAAATTATATTTCTTTATATACATGTATGAAATTCCAAAACTAACAAAATATTCAAAGTTTTGAATGTTTTCACTGTCAGTTGATTCAGTGCTCTTATAGAAAAGATATGTATTCACGGGCCTCATAGAACTCCCCCTCCTTCTCCAATCCCTCACCCACATACCAGTGTACAAAGGCATGCTTGGCGACATCCGATCAAACTTCTGATCTAGGCGAGCCCAGGCCTCAGCAATGGCTGTGGTGTTGATCAGCATGCATACAGCTCTCTCTGAACCTTGGCCAGGTCTCCACCAGGTACAACAGTGGGAAGTTGGTAATTAATGCCAACCTTGAAGCCAGTGGGGCACCAGCTCACAAACTGGATATTATGCTTGGTCTTGATGGTGGCAATGGCAGCATTGACATCTTTGGAAATCATATCACCACAGCACAGCAGGCATTAAGTCATGTATTTACCATAATGAGGGTCACATTTCACCATCTGATTGACAGGCTCAAAGCAGACATTGGTGATCTCTGCTACGGAAAGCTGCTCATGGTAGGATTTCTCAGCAGAGATGACAGGGGCAAATGTGGCCAAAGGGAAGTGGATGCGAGGGTAGGGCACCAAGTTGGTCTGGAATTCTGTCAGGTCAACATTTAGGCCTCCATCAAATCTGAGGGAGGCAGTGATAGAAGACATAATTTGACCTATCAACTTATTTATGTTAGTGTAAGTGGGCACTCATTATCAAGGTTTCTATGACAGATGTCATAGATGGCCTTATTGTCACCATGAAGGCGCAATCAGAGTGCTCCAGGGTGGTGTGGTTAGGAAGGATGGAATTGTAGGACTCAACCACAGCAGTGGAAACCTGGGGGCTGAGTAGATGGAGAACTCCAGCTTGGANAGGGAAGTGGATGCGAGGGTAGGGCACCAAGTTGGTCTGGAATTCTGTCAGGTCAACATTTAGGCCTCCATCAAATCTGAGGGAGGCAGTGATAGAAGACATAATTTGACCTATCAACTTATTTATGTTAGTGTAAGTGGGCACTCATTATCAAGGTTTCTATGACAGATGTCATAGATGGCCTTATTGTCACCATGAAGGCGCAATCAGAGTGCTCCAGGGTGGTGTGGTTAGGAAGGATGGAATTGTAGGACTCAACCACAGCAGTGGAAACCTGGGGGCTGAGTAGATGGAGAACTCCAGCTTGGACTTCTTTCCATAATCAACAGAGAGCCGCTCTATCTGCAGGGAAGTGAACCCAGAGCCAGTTCACCCGCCAAAGCTGTGGAAACTCAAGAAGCCCTGAAGACCTGTGCACTAAATAATTTTTGATTAAGCATCATTCCCTGTGTGTTAATATATGCTCTCAGAAGTATGTGAATTAATCTCATCTACCTTTTTATTATGTTTTGAATTAATGTATCTGTGTCTGCCTTTGTTATATGCAAAGTGTATGAGGGAGTAGATGTGCCTATGTGTAGAGAGATTAGAAATACACAGAGTCAACAGACCCCTTGTAGCTGGAGTTATAAGTGTTTGCCCAGTTTGTTATGTGTGTGCAGAGAGCTAACTTCCTGTTCTTATGATGACACAACCAGATATTCTTAACTGTTGAGCTATCTCTCTCAGTCCTGCCATCCATTTTTAATAAATACTTCTGGGATGTTTTGGATAGATTTATATGCATTTTAATGATTAGTGGTTTCTATATACTAGAAATGAATCCAATAACATCATAATTTGATTAAAAGTAGACTGGTCTTTAATTTTCACACAAGAATCTGCTACTTTGACCCTGAAAACAGTGAATTATCTTTCTGCCAGGAGATGCTTAGCAGGAGGAAGTTTCAAGTTTAGTTCATAGCCTCAACCCAGTAAAGATGCAGACGAAGACTTTTCTGTGACTTTAAAAGTTTAATTTGAAGAAAACTTCAGTAGCACCAAGCATTTGGAGCAGACAGCTACTTCAAAGCCAGTGAATCCAGGGCAGCCTCTCTGCTCTTGGGGACACTGACCACAGGTTCTCTTAAATCTCTCTGCACTACCTCATCCAGCCTGATTCTCCTGAGATTAATTAAGGATGACCTTTCATGAGGTCAGGATAAAATTAGGATGTGATTAGCCAGAAAAAAAGAAAGTCTTTGGAGTAGCAAACAAGTTGTCCACAGCACGTTGTTTTTAAAGTTTTTAGGTAAGTATAAAGAAAAATGGAGACATGGAGAGGAGAGAAGAAAGAAGTGAAGAGAGAAAGAGAGTGGGAGAAAAGGGAGAAGGGAAAAAGTAGAGGGAAGACCAACATAAGCTAAGCACTTATACCACATTTATGGATGTCTTTATTTAATTTCATATTGGATGCAATCCGAATTCAAGCTTTCTGTCATCCCTTGAAGGATTTAGTGGTTTTATTTTTATTTTGTTCTTCATTGATCCTCAAATATATACTTTTGGTGGTTACAGAATTCCTTCCCAGCACTTCCTTTTTCTCCTTGAAGCATGGAGTTTGTGGTAGATACTATGTTGGAGAAGCTTAGACCACTAGCAAGGTTTGTTGATATGATCGCAAAGCTGTTGCTAAAGCTATGAGAATGATAGCTTAGTAATGTTAATATTCAGCATAGAAATTATACCCCATGATGTTTTCCGTACTTTAGAAATGGTTTGCTAAACAGTTTCAAAGTGGAGCAACGTGCATCCAAAGGTCTTTTAAACATCCAAATGTGATTTTTCTCTTCTTACGTTTTTTTTGTATTATCTTATAGGTAGGAGGGTTTTGTCTGCTTGTACGCCTGTTCATCACACGCATGCCTGGTATCTGAGGAGGTGAAAACTAATGTTACAGAAGAAGGAGAGGTATCATGGAGATGATATGATTCAAACCCAGGTCCTCTGGAAAGCAGTCAGTGTTCTTAACTTCCAATTCATCACTGCAGTCCCCCATTTTTAAAGGAACACTTTGCTTTTAAAGTAACATCCTCATCAGAGTCCAACAAAATTGAGTTTTCAGTGAGTAAGCGAAATTACACATAGTGAAAATTATACCTAATTTCACTAACTATTTTTCTAGATTATTTAAAAAATATCTGTACATATGGGTGTGGTCATATATAGAGTACGTGTGTGGATGCAGGTGTGTAAAGGGGGGAAAAGACTACGCTCAGGTGTCCCTTTCATGGTATTATTTGGTGTGATTTTTGAGAGCAGATCTTTCTCATTGGTGTGGAACTCACTTAGGCTAAACTGACTGGCCGAGTAGCCTCTAGACTCTGCCTGTCTCTGCCTCCCCAGCTCTAGGATTATGGGCAACAAAACATTTACCTGACAGATCTTTCTCTGCACTCTCAATGCTCACTGATCTCTCTCCCCACCTTCAGTATTTTCTTTTTGTAATCTTCTAGAAGTGTCTTTAAGAAATCCTTGTTAATGATTTGCTGCGTTAACACATGCTTTTATTTTAATGTTATATTTTAAGTGTCAATCCCATCATTAACTCCATCTATTCCATAAAACCTTCTGTGTAAAGCATGAGTTCAAAGCCATTAGTCACATGGTAGTCACTCAAAAAGCTTAAAGGAAAATGCCTTGATGTCCAGAGCCTACAATTTACCAGTCTAGAGAAAACCTACATGAACTGTTTCTTTCCATGAATGGAAAATTAGCCCAAAGTGCTTAAAAGCATTAAAAGAACAAAAATTGCACAAGAAAACTGACAGTAAGAGCAGAATAAGAAAAGCATTAACTCATGGATTATGAATGAGGTAAGTAAAGAGTTTGTGTCTTGGCCAATGAACAGTTTTTTTTGTTTCTTGTTTTAATTTCCATTCTATTGCTGAGAAAAAACACCAAGACCAAGGCAACTCTTATAAAAGAAAATATTTAATTGTGGGTTTACACAGAATTTCAGAGGGTTAGTCCATTATCATCATGGTGGAAAATATGCTACCATGTAGTCAGGCATGGTGCAGTTGAGAGCTTTATATCCTGGATCTACAGGCATCAGGCAATGACAGAGGGAGAAGGAGATGTGAGAAGGAGAGTAGATAGATAAACTGTCTGTCTGTCTGTCTGTCTGTCTGTCTGTCTGTCTCAGTCAGACAGACAGACAGACAGAGAGACTGGAACTCATATAGGATTTTGAAATCTTAAAACCCACAGTCAGAGACACACCTCTTCCAATAAGACCAGACCTCTTGATTCTGTCCAAACAGTTCTTCAACTGAGACTAAATATACAAATATATGAGTCTGTAGGCCCATTTTCATTCAAACCACCATATCTCTCCCTTGATTATTTGTTCAAAACAAATTGTATGTTTGTGCAAAGAACTGGAAGCTAACTGAAAGATGTATAGATGTAAGCCACTGGAAGTTTTCATCTGGCTCAAATATCATCTGATTTTGAACCCATTATCTGTTTTATAATTTTTCTTGTTTAGCCTTAATCATTCTCAATCATTTAAAAAATATTTTCTGTTGTTACTGGAATCCTTCCATTGTGCAACCTGAGGCTTTATTTTGTTATTTCCACTGGGTGCTATAGTATGCTATCATTTATGTAGTTATGGGAGTAGAAATTTGGATTGTAAGATTTAATTAAGACAAGAGCCATCTTATAAAATATTTGGCAACATTCTTTCCCCGAATGATGCTTCAGTCTAACTGATTCATAAAGTGGTAAATATGACAGACTAGTTTGCAGAAAAATGAATAAAATTTGCATCTAAAACCTCCAAACTAACTCTGAGTTTGAGTCATTTTTCCTAATGCTATGGTATTTTGATATTTAAAGCTTAATACTATATATACTAAGAAACAGCAATATTTCTTCTTCCACCACAGAAACCAAACTTATATTTGGGTGGCTTATGGTGAGTTTTCATTTTAGGGTGTTAAAGTAGGAATAACAGACGTATGAGAATCTTTCCCCCACTGTTTCCTATTTCATGTCCATTTTGAGATATGGAACCAAGTATGCATGAGTCAAATGAATAATGGACACAGACTGATAAATTCTGTATAGATTCATATACTGTATACACACAAAGTCATAAGGAATATTTCCTACCATTACTATCATATACATTAATATACAGAGACAAACATACAAATATACTCACATAGAGATGCGCAGATAAACGCAAACACACATGCATTCACACATACATGCATACACATGCATACACACACAATAAAAATCCAAGGCCTCTTTAGAAGAAAGGACTTATAATGGTAATGTAACTTTCAAAACTTAATTTGCAGCCATAGTATTATGCACTAGCTACAGACAGATGTAAGAAAGCAAAACCACAGTGAAGTCTCCAGCTCAAAGTTACATTGTCATGTTGGCTCATTTATTTTATTTTATTCTGCATCTAATACAGAAGCAAACTGAGATATACTGCTGAGAATTACTTATTTAATCATAGAAAATACATGAAAGTGGCCAAATCCTGAAGTTGTTATGAACAATACTCAACAAGCTTTTATTAAAGCAGTGTGTTAGCCAAGTAATGTAGAGCCAGCAACTCCTGGGAGTCTCAAAGACAATCAACAAGGATGAATACAAATTGACTAATGAAAGCAACTACATGTTGGCAATAAACCCACATTTTATAGGAATTATAAAAAACTGTCAAATCTGATCTTACAAGTTTTGATTTTTTTTCTGATATTAGCCTAGGTTATAAAGCCCTTATTTTTTACCATTCTATTAAAGGTGCTCTTCCTCCCTTGACATACTTAGCTGTACTGTTTTAAGAATAGAACCTTTTTAAGTCCCTAAATGAAAGTCTTGATCTATACATCTCAAAACAAAATGCTGAACCTCTAGATCAATTACTATGCCTTAAAGAATGAATGTTTATTTTCTCCTCAAAATCCATATATTGTGACTGTAGCAACCAAAGTAATGGTATTTGACCATGAGAGCCTTGGAAGATAAGTCATGAGAATGAAACTTCACGTTATATTTCCTATCATTACAATGAAATAACTAAATTGGTGCTGAATAGCAGTTTCTCTTGAGGTTAAAACTATCAGTCTTGGAGGGAACCTCCTTAAGATGTAGTGTGTTAGAGCTGAGATAAAAATAGCAGAATGTTCTGACGGGAGGTGACATATTTCATCCTCTGGCAAAGCTCCTTAAGCTCAGGAAGTAAACAACTCAAAGGCTTCAGGAAGTTCCTAAAACTTTTCAGATACATTTGGCTCTTCCTTTCCCAAGCATATAAAAGCAGTAAGGACAGCTAAGATACATTTTCAGACAAGCTGAGATACCTAGAAATGCTTCAGACCAGCTAAGATATCTGAGAATAGAGTCCAGTGAAGCTGTTTGGAAGAGGCTCAGACTACCTGAGACATATAGAAAAGACACTCCACAACCTTTTCTGATGAATGCTGGGCAATGTGCTTCAGGTTTGCAGTTTTTAAGAATAGTCACTCATGCTGGAGTGAGGTTTTGGGGATACAACTGACTTGGAGTCATTTATGCTACTTTAAGTTACCCTTCACCCATAATCCTGTAAGTTACAACAATGAAATTTATTGGCTACCCAAGTGGGCTAGATTTTGATGGTTAACTTATTTTGGTCTTTCATTAGTTCCCTCTCTGGGGTTAGCAAATGTTTGTTAAATCTTCCCCAGGAGTGGTGTCATAAACAGGCATGTAATGTACAAGCAAATAGCACATTGTTTCTCTAGCTATGACCCATACTAGTAACCACAAAAAATAGAATTCTGATTATTTTATAATGAAAAGTCAGATTGACCCTATTTACCTCTATGTGTACCTGAAGTAAGCTGACATTTCCTATGCTATTTCTTTAATGGAAATATGAGGAAGATAAGCCCACATGGTTTGACTGGGTGAAGTCATGAAGTAAAAGAGGCAAACAGCTTCATAAGTGACAAAGTCTGAGTTGAGGATGAATATTTCATCCTTCCTCAGTGACATCCTAAGAAATCATTGTTCCTTAGAGTTAAAATCAAAGGATACAAGTTGATCAATCTCCTGTTACTCTGGCAAAAAACTTGCAGATTCACTTCCTTATTCCTACCAGCATTTCACTGAATAATAATAAATACTTTACTTTTTATGATACCAAGAAGAGACATTTCACCATTTAAATAGATTTTCCGAAACCTATTATTCCTATATTGGAATAAGATGTTGCCCTCTAAAATCTTGTTGTTTTCCAAGGGCCTGGAAACAAAACTCTAAACCTGTCTGAATAATACACAAATAATTCAGTGTAGTAATTTTCATGCCCACGATATATGCTAGAAAAGCATTTTTGGTTGCTGATAAGAATTCAAATGTATCTAAGGAAGATGTCCTCAAAGAACCCAGACAAGTGAAGGAAACAGACTCTAAGAGACATCTTAAAGTATAATGACTGCTCAGTGAGGCAGAACCATAAGGCATAGTAATATTGACAGAAGAAAAACTGAGCTATAATTCTTGGAGTAAATGGGAAATGTTTTCATAGTATAAAAAAGCAAGCAAGCAGATGAGGTGTTCAGTAATTTTTGAACCTAATTTTTCTTCTACAACCAATGCATATAATAGAAAATAAATTAATTTTTGAAGGGACTATTACATGTAACCTAACAGGTCAACTTATAATATTTTCTTCCAGGGGGAGGAATACAACATACCGCATTGCAATGAACAAATTTTTTAGTGAATTGGAACTAGTTGCTAATATATAAACCTTACCTAATAACAGTTGTGATATCAATATGGCAATTTCTCAGAAAACTAGAAAACAACCTTCTTCAAGACCCATCAATACCACTTTTGGCTATATACCCAAAGGATGCTCAATCATACCACAAGGACATATGCTCAGCTATGTTCATAGCAGCATTGTTTGCCATAGCCAGAACCTGGAAAGAACCTAAATGCCCCTAACTGAAGAATGGATAAGGAAAATGTGGTACATTTACACAATAGAGTACTACATAGCAGAAAAAAAAATAATGACATCTTGAAATTTGCAGAAAAATGGATGGATGTAGAAAACATTATATTGAGTGAGTTAACTCGGACCCAGAAAGACAAATATCATATCTACTCACTCATAAGTGGCTTTTAGACATAAATAAAAGAAAACCAGCCTACAATTCAAAATCCTAGAGTACCTAGACAACAATGAGGACCCTAAGAGAAGAATACATGGATCTAATCTACATAAAACTAGAAAAAGACAAGATCTCCTGAGTAAATTGGGAGCATGGTGAGCATGGGAGAGGGTTCAAGGGGATGGGAGAGGAAGGGAGGCAGAGAAAAATGTATACCTAAATAAAGTCAATAAAAATAAATAAATAATAAATAAAAATAAATATAATGGTCTTAGTCTCTTTCCTTGTTTCTTTGATAAAATATTCTGACAAAGGCAACTTAATGGATTAAGGGTTTATTTCAACTCACAGTTTAAGGTATAAAACATCTTGTTGATAAATTCAAGACAGCATGAACTTAAAGAAGTTTCCTCTGATGTAGGAAAAATAGCAACATATGCTGCTGCTCAAACTCCATTCTCACATTGTCCAGAATTCTCCACCCAAGGAGCAATCTGGCCCAAATTAAGATACTTTTTCTCATATCAGTTAACATGATCAATATAATCACTCATAAGCATAGTCAGAACTTATTTCCTTTGTGATTCTTGATTCTGTCAAATTGACAATCAGCACTCGTCATCACATTTGTACCAGTGTATATGCATTTCACCCCCATTGTGTCCAGTACTAGATAATCTTCATTTGGTTCCAGGTGAAGAACCTGAAAGTCAGACTAACCCAGATTTTGGAAAGTTAAATCCTGTTTCATGAGCAAAATTAAGAGAACAACAATTCAAAGGATTCTTTCCTATGTGAGAAACATAGGAAACAGAAATTCATTTACATCCTCCAGATGCCTCACCCAGCTATCATACTGGCTCCCATGATACTTGTTCTTAACTAATTTAAAAAATTAATTAACATTCTCATTTGAATCAATTAACATTCCAAGAACTCTAAGAAATCCTATTCATAAGCTCTGTTTATACTACGTTGTTTTTATCCTTTATCACATTTTTAGTTATGAAAGTCAATTATGTTCATTATAGGTCACTAAAAATTATAACAGATATTAAGAGAAAAACTAAATCATTGTTTCCAAAGTCAGAAATAACCACAGCTTATTGTCTTACAGTTTTTCTTTTTTTGCTTATGCATTGCTCTAATAGAAAATATATTGCTTAAATACATGTTGTGTTGCATTAGCATTCTAATAAAAATGGGGTAGTTTTTGATTTATACAATATGTACAAAACTAATATATTTCTTTTAAATGCTTACCTAAGTTTCATATATTTCCAACTTATACAATAATGGTAAATGCTTTAAAACTAAAAATGAACTTAGTTATCCTGCAAATTCTATTTCCTCAGATTTCACCAGTTATGAAACCAGTATATTTTGTCTGCTGCAGAATAAATACTGTAGAAGCATAATGCATTTGTTCTTCATGCTTCTCTCTCATCTGGTCTCTGACTAAGTTTGTCCTTCTTTCCCATTCAGTTGAGACTATTGAAAACTACTCCTCAGGTATTCGATAGACTGTTCCATAGTTTGCACTTCTCTAGTGTTCTCTGGTAATAAGCTTCCTTCTCAGGACAGTATTAGGAAGACCATTGTAAGCTGACAAGTTATCACTGGGGCGACTCACTTTGATCTCTTATATGTCAAATTCCATTTGATCTTCCTTCTGTAACATGTTAATGGAAGTTAGCTATTGTTTCCAAGTCATGCTCAGCAAATGCTTGATTTAATCATACTTCCTAGAGTAGTAGGAGCTATGCGACATACGTCGTATTGGGAACTTGCTTCTGATGTTCTATTCCATTTTCTTATGTATTAGTTAATATCAGTACCAATTCATGAATATCAATAATTTGAGTAATGTATGCTATTTATTTTGTGGCACAAGGTGCTTAGTTTGCCCACTGAGCTCTGTTCACATCGGTTCTGTAAGGTTTTGAAGTGATGTCATGGCTGTTGTTCTGAGAGAATTTCCTTTTTCTTTCTTTTACAGCAAGGGTCCTACATTTTGCACAGGCTCAGACGAAGCCATTTCTCCCTGAAAACTGATTCCTAGGGAGGGGAGTAGAGAAAAATGTTGAGCTCAATAAAAATCAGTTAAAAAAGAAAGAAAGAAAGAAAAATAGTATTAGGAAACAATAAGTCAGCTTGCATACAGTCCTTTACATGGAAAAAACAACATCTGATAACCCAATAAATTATTCAACAGGTTTACTTTAGTACAAAAGAGCAGAAAATGGAACAATGTTTAAACCATTTAACCTACAATGAAAGCCTTTTTTCTTAGAAAGAAAGAAAGAAAGAAAGAAAGAAAGAAAGAAAGAAACTCTCTCTCTCTTATCTTTTTTTATTCATTTATAATCTTCATTGTAGGTGCATCATGCCTGTGATTCAGGCTTTCAAAGACAACGTCTGAATTTATGTTTTGACTCTTCCATATCTTGGGAAAGTTACTTTTTCTATATCTCAAGTATATGTACTATGTATTTGCAGCTGAAATATAAGACTGCCTTACTGGATAGGAAATTGAGACATTTTTAATAAGTTAATGCTTGCAAAGTTCATAGAATTATACTTAGTACTTTGTAATATTATCATTGCTATTTTGACATTTTTAATGAAGGTCAATACTAAAGAGATAACATCCAGTAATAACTAATTCTCTTTGATTCTGCCTTATGAGAAAGACATTTGCTAATTCTGATTATGAGACAGACTATTTTTAAGTTAAATATTTCATTTTATTAATTATTAACTTAAATTTTCTTCAATAGGCACAGTTTATCTATATTTTATACTCTAAGTGTTTATATTCAATTCTTCATCAAATCTTTATGAACAGATGAAACATAAAGTATTAAGGGAGTGAAACTCTTTAATATTATTTTCTAATTGTAGATATTTGTCATTATAAATTTGCTCAACAGAATGAACAACACCAACGGTCCATTTTAATATAGGATATGGATTTGGGGTGACAAGGATGTGTCAATGTCCACCTATCAATAGTAACAAGTATAAACCTTTAATGGAATACATTGATAATAGGGGAAGGTGTACTTGTGTAGAACTGGGGTGGAAATTGTAAAAAAGTGCTTTGTCTTCTCATTTTTGCTGTAAAATGGAAAAAGAATCAATAAAATAAAGTCTATTAAACATTTTATATGTGTACTGGTATCTCTAAGTTGAACATGTAAATACCTTCTATTATAGTACATGAATACAACTTCTCACAGAAAAAGATTGAATAAGCTTCTTTGTCCCTGAATTCTTATTTTGTTTTACAAGTACCAAAAGTAACGTTCTTTAACTTTTAAAACTAAGTTCCACAAGAAACTTTGGTACTGATATTCTGCAATAAAAAGGCTTTTTTGGGAGATGATGTCTATCAAAAGTCAGCTACACTGTCTCTCTTGTTGTGAGACTAGTCTTTAGCTAATCCGCCCTTAAAGGCATCAACACCACACAAATAATTACAGAAAACTGGAAAATATTGACAGTGTGACAAGTAGTCTTTCCCATAGAAAAGCAAACTAATCAGTTATTCAACAACCAATTGGTCAGCTATGGAAATATACCTACCAGTAATGATATAGAATAACCAGGATTTAATTATACATATAGGAATATATATGACTATGATGTATAAATATATGATGTAGGTATGAGGAAAGTTCGTAGCTCTAAGTGCCCACATTTAAAAAAATGGAGAAAGCTCACATTAGAGAGTTCACAGCACAGCTGAAGGCTCTAGAAGAAAAAAAAAGCAGCAAACTCACCCAGGAGGAGTAGAAGCCTGGAAATAGTCAAACTGAGGGCTGCAATCAACAAAATAGAAACACAGAAAACAATCCAAAGAATCATTTAAAAAAAGAGCTGGTTCTTTGAGAAAGTCAACAAGATTGACAGACATGTACCCAAACTAATCAAAATGCAGAGAGAAAACACACAAATTCACAAGATCAGAAATGAAAAGGGGGACATAACAACAGACACTGAGGAATTCGGAGAATCATTAGGTCTTACTACAAAAGTTTATATGCCAGAAAGTTGGAAAAATGTAAAAGAAATGGACTTGTTTTTAGATAAGTACCATTTACCAAAATTAAATCAAGACC
>LOEQ01004366.1:38541-69960 GCA_001685075.1 Bramus lutescens | reverse complement strand
AATTAGCCAATAAGAGGCTAGAACTAATGGGCCAGGCAGTGCTTAAATGAATACGGTTTCTGTGTTATTATTTCCGGGGCTAAGCTAGCTGTACGGGAGCTGAGCAGCACAAAAAGCAAGCCCGCCGTCTCATCACTACACTCGTGAGGCAAAAATAAATAATGCTGAATTGAGTTTGCATCATAGCCTTTGTTGTAGATAAGCTCTGAAACAGTGCATGGTGTTTCCTCCTCTTGGCACTTGTGTTCATTTGTTATATTGCTTTCAATACAGAATGCAAGAGTAACTTGTTGTAAGAACTACACTAAAGTACACTTGCTGGAAAGTCAACTTCTGTACTAGGTTGAGGAAGAACTGACTTTGTTCTCATATTCATTCACTGATTTTTTCCACTCAGTCCTCCTTTTCCTTGAGAAAACAGCCAGTGTGGCATGAATTGTCATCTAGTGAGGATAAGGTAGCACAGAACTGAGTGAGAACTCTTTCCCAGAGCCAGTGAGACACTAATGCTGTTGTGTTGCTGTTTATTCTTGATTCAAATATTTTTCCTGGAGAAAGAAGGGAAATTCATAATGTTCATGAAACTAATAAAAAAAAAGAAAAAACTTACAACATTCAGGAGACTGCACCTCAAGAGTATTTAAATTGTAAATAATAAATAGGAGAGTTGACACTCTTTGGTGGAGTTGCCTGCCTGTTGCACAGGAGCTTTAGTAATATACATGCTTAATGAGCTGCCACCAATGCTGGAGTTGGTTCTTCAGTAACACATTTGCCTTTGGAGCACCTATGTTCCTTTAAGTGACCCCAATGCTTTCTTTGGTTTAACAACTTATACTGGGGTAGAATCATTTACTTGTCATCAGTGCTCTATCTGGGGTGACCCAGGCATATATCCCTATTTCCCATGAAAATAACTAAATATGATTGGCACCTGAACTAGAACTGACAGAACCTTACATTGTTTTGGAAAGGGAGCATCATGGTCTCTGACATAGGCAATAAGATATATGACTGAAGTTAAAGCACCTGTGGAGCCCCATGTGATAGGGATGCATTCCCCAGTAGATTGTGATTAATATTCCTCTTTGCTATGGTAGTGGTAGTTGTGTGCCACTCCTTTATGTAGTAAGATGTGCAATCAAAAGTAAATTGTCTATGGATGGGGATCCCTCAGGGAAATCTCAAGGTGGCATATCTTCTTGATAAATGGTGTCTATAATTTGTGAATATTAATTAAGACCCATAAAAGAGGTAATAAGCTGGAGAAATACTATAAACCCTGAAAGTAGCACACATTTGACAGGGTTGCTCACAGGCTGTTGCATAGTTTATATGGCTTTTGCTGTGGGTGATGAGGTGTGAATCTGAAATTCAGAAGTCTGCACAGAATGAACAGACCTGGATAAAGAAGGAATTATAGTAAGAAAAATGCTACCTTTTCCATCAACTCCTGGGCAAGAACAGTGAATAAAAGGGAGAATAAAATAGAGGTGTTGTTTTGTCACTGTTTCTACCAAATAAGCTTAAGTAAAAGGATGCAAATTAAGTCTATTCTAACAACCTCTGCCTTCAGTATAAAATGCTGGGATTCTGCAAGGAATCTGACAGAGAAAAGGGAGCAAGGAAGAAGAGATGGAAGAGACTTCTGATCTCGACTCTGAACTCTAACACAGAGAAAGAAAAAATTTATGATTGACCTTGCAGACAGGAGCCTTTAATAACGGCCCAGCACAGAGAACTATGATTATCAGTAACTACTCTGTATCTGAGCTGCCTGAAATAGGAAAAACTAATAAGCAAGTGAAAGATCCTCATGGCCTACTTTATACAGCTGTGGCATATGGGGATGGACAGGATCAGTTCAGGGGCTATAGAAGCAAATAAACTGAATAATATAGCTTCTATGCCTGCTTAAGACAATGTGACCTAAGGCAGCATGGTGAAAATGTTGACAGGTTCATATACATCACTTTCAGAGCTGTATGGCTATCACCAATTAGAGATCACATGGACATCAGAGACTGGGAGACAATGAAATATGAATAGACACAACTGAAGGAATTAGACATGAGATGGGCAGTGCTTCCTACCCAGTCCACTGAGTCGGACATGATTGTGCTCACAGAAGAGCTAATAAAGGGATCAGCTTAGCAGGACCTTAAGAAAGATATTGGGCTTGAATTGCTCTGATGAGACCCGTAGTGAAGATCTTTATGAAGTAAGTAGGAAAACTGAAAGGTCAAAGAATTTTCTTATAAATAGGATTCATTACTAATATTCTGTGCATGAGCTGTGATTCCAAGTCAGAAGTGAAAGAATCATAGGATTCTCCAACATGCTTCTGAGGAAATACTCACTGTATTGCTAAATATAACATTTAGATTTTTGTAGTATTTAGTTTAATTTTCAAAATGTTTTTATATAATAGAAAATATTTTTATTAAAAGCTTTTTATCAAGGTTTTCTATTTATATACAAAATGTATAAAATGAGCTAAACAAAATACTTGTACGAATATAAAAAAAACTTTCTTCCATTGTATAATTTTATGTTCTTTGTTAAAAATAGGTGTGTGAATTAATATCCCGGTATTTAATTCAATTCCCTTGGTCAACCTGTCTGTTTTTATGCCTATACCAAGCTGTTTTTATTACTGTAGTTCTATTATAGTGCTTTGTGCCAGGGATAGTGATGCATCCAGAAGTTCCTTTATTGTACAGGATTGCTTTGGCTATTCTATTTTGTTTTTCCTTATGAAGTTGAGAATTGTTTTATAAAAGTCTGTGAAGAATTTTGATGGTGATTGCAGTGAATCTACAGATTGCCTTTGGTAGGATTGCCATTTTTATTATGTTAATTCTACCTATCCAAGAGCATGGGAGATCATTCCATTTTTCGGGTATCTTCTTCAGTTTCTTTCTTCAAAGACTTAAAGTTCTTGTTGTACAGGTATTTCACTTCTTTGGCTAATGCTCACCCAAGATATTTTATGTTATTTGTGGTTATTGTGAAGGGTGATGTTCCTTTGATTTCTTTCTTAGCTTCATTACCATTTGTATATAGGAGGGCTACTGGTTTTCTTGAGTTGATCTTGTGTCCTGCAACATTACTGAAAATGTTTATTAGCTGTAGGAGTTCCCTAGTACAGCTTTTGGGGCCACTTATGTATACTATCATATCATCTGCAAATATTAAAAGTTTATTGTCTTCCTTCCCAATTTGTATCCCCTTAATCTCCTTTCATTGTGTTATTGCTCTAGCCAGAACTTCAAGAATGATGTTGAAGAGATATGGAGAGAGTGGACAGCCTTGTCTTGTTCTTGATTTTAGTGGGATAGTTTTGAATTTCTCTCTGATTAATTTGATGGTGGCTGTAGGTTTGCTGTATTGCTTTTATGATGTTTAGATATGTTCCTTGAAACCCTGATCTTTCCAAGACCTTTATCATGAAGAGGTGCTGGATTTTTGTCAAATGCTTTTTCAGCATCTAATGAGATGATGATATGATTTTTTCTTTAAGTTTATTTATATGGCGGATTACATTGATAGATTTTCATGTTGAACCATCCCTGAATCTCTGGGATGATGCTGACTTGATCATGGTGCATTATATTTTTTTGATGTTTTCTTAGATTTGGTTTGCCAGTATTTTATTGAGTATTTTTACATTAATGTTCATGAGGGAGATTGGTCTGTAATTCTATTTCTTGGTTGAGTCTTACAGTGGTTTCGGTGTCAGGGTAACTGTTACCTCATAAAAACAGTTTGCAGTGTTCCTTCTGTTTCTATTATGTAGAGCACTTTGAGGGGCAGTAGAATTCTGTACTGAAACCATCCGGCCCTGGACTTTTTATGGTGGGAGAAATTTTTTATGACTGTTTCTATTCCCTTGCAGGTTATAGGTCTATTTAAATTCTGTTCTAGATTCAATTTTAGAATGTGTGGATATTCAGAAAATTGTCCATTTCTTTTACATTTTCCAATTTTGTGTTGTACACACTTTTTGTAGTATGAACTAATGATTCGCTGAATTTCCTCAGTGTTCGTTGTTGTCCCTCTTTTCATTTCTGGTTTTGTTAATTTGGATGTTCTCTCTCTGCCTTTTGATTAGTTTCGATAAGGGTTTGTCTATCTTGCTGATTTTCTTGAAGAACCTGGTCTTTGCTTCATGGATTCTTTGTATTGTGTTCTTTGTTTCTATTTCATTGATTTCATCCCTCAATTTAATTATTTCCTATTGACTCAAAAACAGAATAACTCACTATTAACATTAACATTCTAATAATTATTCTATAAGGAAGAAAAAAGTACATCTGAAAAAATATTTTAGGCCAATTAAGTTTTATGTGTTCATAATATCAAATGGCTTCAAAATAATCAATTCTGACACTTGTTCATCATGGCTAGGGCTGGCTAGGTACTAGGCATTTTTCTTAGTGACTTCGTGAGCTCATGTTGTGGGATATTCAATCACACTGTGAACCCCAAATTTCCATTTTTGTTAATTAAAAATAAAATCAACCGTGGGTCAGTATACTGAGTTAGTAACTAGTTGACGGAAAGTAATCATAGAGAGTCAGAGAGTGGCCATAAGACAATAGAGAGATGCACAGGAAGTAGTAGGGAGGGACTTCTGGTGTCATGGCTCTGTTGTTGTTGTTGTTGTTGTTGTTGTTGTTGTTGTTGTTGTTGTTCTGGTGGAGTCCAAGGATGCCATCTTACAGAGACACTGGCAAAGAAAGAACGTCAACTAGTTGCTAATCAGCCACTCTGAGTTAGAAGGTTTTCACCCCAGCCTTTGACTCCCGAGTCTTACTGATAAATAGAACAATAGAGATTTAACTAAAAGCTATATTTGGCAGCAATGACATAGCTGGTGTCTGTGGGAACAGAATTCCCTCCAGGCCATGGCCTGAGCAGTCAGGCTGCTGACAGAAAAGCAGGCCAGTGACTATGGAGCTACAATTGCTGACTAAAACAGCAGTAAATAAAAGTGCAGCCTCTGTGCCAATGGAAAAATAGCACAAATAATCTTCCAATAAGACCACAAGATTATTTCCATTTTACAGATGGAAAAAAAAGTAGAGTTCAAAGAAATCACCTATTTCTCTGAACTCTGTCCAGTGTAAAACAATCAGCACCTGATCAAACCAGGGTAAACGCTGAAGAGAAGGAGCAGATGATTAATTATCTGAACAAAACAGAAGTGGATCAGTTAGCAGTGAGATTCCTAAGACACCACCCCATGCTGTTATCTTCAGGAGCATGAACTATTTCCTTGATATTTTATGGAGTTTAAGCCATATAATATATTAGGAAGCTTAATCTTAGGATTCCTGGCTTCAGCACAGAAAAAAATCATGAAAAGAAGATTGGCTGTTATTAAAAATAAAGAAAGGCACTCAAGATAAAGAACCAAGTCACATGAGATCATGGCTGTGAACTTCTCTGAGACTGAATAGAGATTATTAAAATGCTATTGAAAAAAATAAAGATGTTAAGCACAGGGATAAGAGTGGGAAAGTGCTCAGGGAACATAAGCCATTCCCAAGAGTGTCTCATCATGGGAATGTCACAATTCATTGCCCTAGCATTAGCTGTAAATTTCCAAATGTTGCTACAAAAGAAATGTTTTCTCTTCACTCTTTGGTGACTAAGATTATAGTGTAGCTCTAGAGACGCCTTGGATGGCATTAAAATCTGATAAGGTAAAACCAGAATTGTGCCAAGGATATCTGGTAAAATGCATAGAAAATTGCTGGTTTTGAGGAGAGAAGGAAGAAAGGCCAAGCCTGAAGTAGTTGTTAATTAACAAAATTCTTGATTCTCAACTACAAGAGGCTTCACCAGAGATCAGGCGAGGGGCCTGCTTTTTTCTTCCTATGATCCTATAACTTCCCCTGCCTTCTATCCACATTAGATCATTGGTAAGATGAGAAGGAAAAGATGCAGTAGTGTGGCATATATAAATGTATCAATGGTCATGGATACTACATAGAAATTATGAAGGACTAAAACCAGTTATTCTATTCAGCAACTTAAAACTGAGCAATTACACATTGTTTAAGTATACTGTCAGCCATTGCAAGTTTATAATCAGTATAAGATTTAAATTATTCACACTATAAAAAATAACTGCTAATATGCAGGATTCATGATAAACCAACTGGGAAAGTATGGATAGGGAATCTTATATGAAGCTTTATCGAATACAAGGGATTGTGTTTTAATCTATTTTATCATTATCATTGTTAGTTTTATATTGTCTTAATATTCTGATAGTTATATTCTGATAAACACTGTTTTGAGATTAAAACTCAATTTCAAAGACACTGACAAGTATAACAATAAAGGAGATGACTGAAGGGAAGAAATGTCTCAATGCTCTTGTATTTAATTGATGCTGGCTCTGATTGTTCTTTACCTTGAATTTTACAGTGCCTATCTATCATATATCTCCATATATGCTGATTTACTGAAAGGTTTAATTGTCAATTAAAAAGAATAAAATATAGGGATGGAGAGATGGCTCAGTGGATAAGAAGATACAAGCTCAGTTCCTATCACCCACATTAGTTGGCTCACAAATGTTTGTAGCTCCAGTTCCAGGGGATCCAACTCCATTTTCTAACCTCCATGTGTACCTTTATGCACATGGCCTACATTCACACATAAACACAAAGAAGCAAATTAAAAACATCAGCATTGTTTTCTATATTTATCTTTATTGCTTTTTAATATAGTTCTCTACCTTCTTGATACCAAGAACTTTCTTCACATTAGTGGAGTTTTGTGCACAGTTCACACCACTCTTGTACCCACCTGTTTTCTCTACAACTTTCAGTATATTGCTAAAATAATTATTACTACCTCAAAGAACACTTCTCAGGTTTGCGTCCAAAACTACCAACTCTTTAACATTTTCCTTGGACTCTTTTGGGCCATGGCCAATGTATCAATGACATATTACCTGCAAGGTCTTGGAGAATAACCCATGACTCATAAAATTAACTAAAAGATATAAATGTTAATGAAAGTATTATAAGGCCACTAGAAATATGTTTTCTATAGAAATTCTCAGTGCCATTCTGCTTCTACCAAAAACCATTCAGAAGAACAGATAGCCTTCACTCAGAATATAATAAAAGTTGAGATGACTGAAACAAATGATATAAATTTTCAGGAATGAAAAAATAGAAAGACAGAGCTAGTTAGTTAGTTGGGCAGAAAATAAGGTTCACAGAGTAAAGTGTGGATAATTTTAAAAGTCCAGTTTTTATCTTTTATGATTTTGTTTTGATTTGTCCATCAAAATTCGTATTCAATGTTGATCTAGCCATTATTAACTATAGATTGACGTTTCTGTCCTACCAGGTCCCACAGCCATTCAGTCCCAAAGAAACATATAGATTCTTATATCAATTATAAACTGTGTGGCTTATTAGCTTAAGCTTCTTATTAACTAGCTTCTACTACTTAAATTAGCCCATAATTCTTGTCTATGATTAGCTATGCTGCTTGGAATCTTTGCTCAGTAAGACATTCTCATCTTGCAAGTAACCAGCTAGATGTAGGAAGTGCAAGATGAGAATTCTCTTAGTCTGGTTGTGCAATCTATACTTCCTTCCTGGCTACTGGCCAATCAGCATTTTAATAAACTAGTATGAGTGACAAAACTTCACAGCATACAACAGCATTAATCTACAACATTTCCTCACTTTATTTTTCTTTTCAAAACAAAAACTCTGAATCTAATATCCTTTGTTTAAAAGCTGTTTTCCTGACCTTGATTCATAACAACTTGTAACCAACACTCTAAACAAAGACAAACATCCAAAATCCATTATTTTGGAATAAGGGCGCAGTTTTCTAAGCTGCTTCCAGCTGATTGGGGGAACTGATAATCTTGTAGAGATCCAAAGAAAATTTAGGAATACATTCAAGTCCCGACTTGGGTATTCTGCAGGCCAGATCATCTCACCCAACACTCTTGAGGCTGTTCCGGATGTAAAACTCAGAGGAAACTGCATTGGAGGTGCTCTCAAATGTTGGATCATCTGGGCCATCCATTCCCTTTGGAGATTTTTCAAGGGTCTTCTTTGACCAAACCTTATTTTTTTAACCCATAATGGATTTGTAGCTTCTCATTCCCCATGAAAACAAAGGCAAAACCTTTTCTCCAAAGTAACATAGATTTTTAATTAAAAGTTGAAGTCAAGGCATTTTTAAAATGTTGGATCAATCCAGCAAGCACACAATTCAAAGACAGCACAATAACATAGAGTATCCAGACTCTCTGTTTATTTTCCATCTTTATGTGGCTTTTTTTCCCTTACCCTATTTCCTTTTTAAGGACTTTATCCTTTTTCTTTTCTCTCCCGAGCCTACATATATTTGTAAACATACTATAAACTGTTTAAAGTTTTTTTAGTTCTGAATCTGCCTTTCCTCTATATCTCTATCTTTTTTTACCACATGAGTCATTAGTCTGGTAAACAGCATGGTTAGGATTAAAGCTGAGGGTTTGGTGGGTGGCTCCACCACATTCCTTAGCTTCCTGAGATTCTAACTTCATGATGGAAGTACAGGCTGAAGCCGTGTTTATTGCTACAACTCTGTGGAATTCCTAGGTTCATGTCACCAGCAAGAAGCAAGCCACTGGCTACTTGTTAACACTATTTAAGTATTTGGTGGCAGGGACACTTTAAAGAGCTGCCATGCTGTTTTTGCTCCTAACACTAAGTCAGGAAGCCTTTCTTAAAGTAGCCATGTCTCTGCTTGCTGCCAACAAACAGAGCCTACCAGAGTAAAGATGATTAGCAAGAAGCAGCACTTAACTCTGTCCTTGTCTGCTGTGGGACAATGGTTTGTACCCTGTCAATTGTATTTTAATAAAATGCTGATTGGACAGTGGCCAAACAGGAAGTATAGGTGGGACAACCAGACAGGAAGTAGAGGAATGTCAATGAGTACAGGAGAATTCTGGGAAGAAGGTAGTCCTAGTCTGTAGTTGTGACCCAGCCATAGAAGAAGTAAGATGCGACTGCCTCACCAAATAAGGTACTGAGCCACATGGCTAACATAGACAAGAATAATGGGCTAATATAAGTTATAAGAGGTAATAAGAAGCCTGAGCTAATGGGCCAATCAGTACTGATGTAGACTTCTGTGTGATTTCTTTGGGACTTAATGACTGCAGGAACTGGGCAGACAGAAAACTCAGGCAACAGTCATCTCTCTAAAATCCTTTTTAAAAAAAGCTTTCTTGGGTTTTATATAGAAAATCTTACCAAGCATGTGGGTGCCATCTATAGACAGATGTTTCTCTCCTGCCCAGTCCCATAATCATTCAAAGAAACACACAAAGGCTTATATTAATTATTAACTGTTTGGCCTATTAGCTCAGGATTATTGTTAATTAGCACATACTGCCTAAATTAATCCATAATTCTTGTCTATGTTTAACCCTATGACTTGGTACCTATTCTCATAAAGACATTCTCATCTTGCTTCCTCTGTGTGGCTGGTGACTGCATCTCTGTCTTTCTTATCCCATAATTCTCTTAGATTGGTCACCCCACCTATATTTCCTACCTGGCTACTGGCAAATTAATATTTTATTAAAGTGATATGAGTGACAAATTTTACATTGTATAAGAGCATTATCCCAAAGCAATTCACATTGAAATTTCTCTAGCCATTGAATTTGTTAGGATAAACCATCAATATAAAATATTTAGAAAATTTATATCCATGCCAGGATTTGATATAGAAATATTCCACAATGTGATGTTTTTATAAAGTGAAGGGTGTTAAGGGAGAGATAAATGAGAGAATACAGTCAAAAATAGGACACTCAGATACAAAGTACTTAAGGAGAGAAAGAACTTGACTTATAAAAGAGCAAACCAACTTGAAGGTAGCACTGTGCTAAAAGAAAAAAGTTCGAGGGAATGGAACTTACAATGGTCTTTTAATTTGTGCTTGGAAGGAGTAGAGAAAATTAAAAGAATATCAGAAAATTACAGTGACACCAGATGTCTAATTCTCTCAACCTTTAGAGCCACTACACCAGATTTTGGCTCAGTACTTTGAACATATTTTCCAGAAAACAGAAGTGTATTAAGAAATATTTTTTTATATTTTATAATTAGGTAACACTTCCCAATTTTAAAAGCAAATAAATCAGAAGTGGCTATTCAATGTGATCTTCCAAGTAAGGAAATAATGTGCATGTTTCATTGTTGATCATGTTTTAACTCTTTGGCAGGGGGAAAAATATAAAGCATCTCACAGAAAGGTCAGAAAGACTACACACCTATCTGGTGGAAAGAAGAATTACAATGACATGATTAAAAAATATAGGGTGGTATCTTGGGAAGTGGCAATAGAAAACACAATTCCCAAAGCATTAAGACTTTTCTGGGTTATGAATCACTTAATAAAGTAGTAAGTCAGTAATTGGATTTCATATAAACTATTGCATCCTCAATTCTGACTTATAATTTACCTACTGATAGCTGTAAATCTCTATGACATGATATTTGTGAGCAACAATTGTGCAGGTAATGTAGTGAAAAATGAGCATTATATTCAGACATCATCTGGGTAGTACTATTGCTAAATAATCTCTTATGCTACTTAACCCTTTGTGATGCAATATTCCTCTTTACTCCTTTATACAACTTCAGGTCCTCCCATATGGCCAATTACTAATTTCCCGACCCCCACTGATATGTCAGCTGAAACACACAAATCTGAAAATGCAAAGCTAATATCTATGAACAAGAGAAAACAAGTGACATTTGACTTTCTGGATCGTCACTCAGAATAATTGCTTCCAGATCTCCCTTTTATCCCTAAATTTCATAATATTGTTTTCCTTTCTAGCTGGAAAATATTTCATTGTGTAAAGGTATCACATTTTCATTAGAATGGGAGGACAGAATTTGAGAAGGTATGAACTAACACTAAGGACCTTTGAAAAAGTCATGTGGAAACGTACTATCATAGAAGATTCTTTAAATATATACATACATGCATGTACATAATATACATGTATAAGTAGAGATGAAATGGAGTTACCCTATAAGAGGAAGACTGTGCCCATACTGTGAAACAAAATTTCAGTGTCATGAATGAGCTACCTTGTAAGCAAACATTTTCCTGTCCTGACTTCCCCATTCTAAATGAACACACAGAAGCTCATATTAATTATAAAATCCTCAACCAATAGTTCAGGCTTATTACTAACAAGCTCTTACATTTTAAGTTAACCCATATTTCTTATTTATATTCTGCCAAATGACAGTACCTTTATTAGTGTGGCATGTTCATCTCTTCTTCCTTCTGCATCTGGCTGGCTACTTTAGTCTCTGCCCTTCATCCTTCCCATCATCCTTACATAGGTCACCCTGGCTGGCTACTGACCAATGAGTATTTAGTAAAGCAATTTGAGTGGCAAATCTTTACAGTGTACAAGGCAACATTACTTCAGTAGTTATCTGCTAGTGTGGTCTTAGAAAAATTTGCAAGTTATTTCAAGTGATCTTGGTTATATTCCAGAACTTTATGGTAAGGCCCTATTGTTGAAGACAGCACATATTTGAGCTATGGAACATGGAAAAATCAAGCTTGTACTTACCTGGAATTTCAGCCATGGTGTCTAGCTTTCATAGAGCTGTATGGCATTATGCATGCTGCCAGAGGGGAAAGGTGATCACCAGTCTTAGCTTAATGTGAATTTGTGAACTACAACAATGACTACCCTGGCAAGACATAATCATAGGTACACTAATGGCATGGATGTAATGGGAGTAATCAAACGTTTTCTGATTGGATTTAATTTCTATTCTAAAGACGGAGCTATTTTCAGGGCCCCAATCCTATAACTGAGCAGCTTGTACACCCTAGAAGAGGACTACTATTATTTTTGTGCTAAGTGGACCAGTATTAAACTGACTCCTAATGACCTATCATTATACTCATAGATCAATGAATCTTTCAACTTTCATCAGAGTCTTCTTTTTGTGATAGATGTCAATTAACTCAGAGACCTACATACAACTGGTCAAGATGCAGAGAATACAAGACGGTATAATTCTAACCTCTGTAGGGCATCTATATTAGACCCCTCCTCCCAAGGCTCAGGGGTCATTTGTAAAAAGGGATCAGAAAGATTATAAAAGCTCCAAGTGGTAGGTGACTTTACTGGCCACAACAGGGAGTTATGCATATGATCTCACAGCAATTTAGATAGCATATGCGAGACCTATACAAACACAAGTCTGCGATTCCTGCCATGGAGAGGGGAAAGTGAGCACTGAGACGAACCCAGTTGAAGAGTTGTTAATGACTGGTAGCTGCTGGAATAGGAAGAATCAGATCTCTTTAGAGAATGCTCCCATACAAGGCTGTGTATCCAGGAATATGTAAGCAGCACAACTTGGAATTGGTAAGTTAAAGTAAACGGAAACAAAGGGAAGGAAGCTGTGGGGAAAGCTGGGAAGGGGACAAATATGACCCAAAATTCTCAAAGAACTAATAAAAGTTAGGAAACAGTAATTTATGAACTGGAATGAGTGGTTGTGGGAGCAGAAAGAAGACTCATAGTATAATGAAAAGAAAAGCCTTTCAGGACGGGTGGGAATGCTGCTCCATTGTTGGAGTTACAAGCTGTTCTTGCTGCATCACCGTAGCAGCAAATTCATCTTTTGAAGTCTTGTACATCTGCTATCTTTCTCTCTTCCTTTAGCATAAATAACTTTGGCTAAAGAACAAATGCTCTGCTGAACGCTAACAGAGTTGCTGTGAGCGGCATCCTAATGTATTTTTCATGCCACATCTGCAGAGGGTAAAGTTTTTAACATTTAAATTTATAGTTTTCTAAACTGATATCTTTATAGTAACCTATTGTTACAGAAAATAAATCTGGCTAGATCCTTAATCTATAAAGGTATGGGCATATGGTACAAAATGAATTAAGCTAGTTTTCAGGTTTAAGCTTTTCAGCATGATTATATCAATAGCTGCATAATATTATATTTTGGGGGATATGGACTTAAGGTCTATATAAAATAAAAAATAATGCAATTGTTGAATACCAATTCTTACTCTAAAATAAAGAAATAAATAAAAAAGAACTGATGCATTAGGTATTCATCAAGAATTCAATTCAGACAAACATTGACTGAATACCTGCAAGGAGTTTCTTTACGAAATGGACAGGATAATGTAAAGCTGGCTTGGCCTGTGTCTGATAGGGCAGAGTAGAGCTAGGCAGAAGAAAACTAAACTAAATGCTAGGAGAAAGAAGGGAGAGTCGTGAGACGCCATGTAGTCTCCGGAGTGGAAAGACATGAGCTGCCTGCCGGAACCTTGCCATAAAGCCACAACCATGTGGCAATGCACAGATGTAACAGGAGGAGCGGGCTGCTTGGGGTTTCTCTCCTGCCCAGTTCCCACAGCTGGTAAGCCCCCAAAGAAATTACACAGAGTACTATATTAATGATAAACTGATTGGCCCATTAGCTCAGGCTTCTTAATAACTCTTATATCTTATATTAAACCATTATTCTTATCTATGTTAGCCACATGGCTCAGTACCTTTTTCAGCAGGGTTGGTCACATATTGCTTCTTCCATGATCTGGGCAAGACTGCAGAAAGAGAATCCTCCTTCCCAGGATAACTTTGTTCTCATTGCCCTGCCTCTACTGCCTGTCTGGTTGTCCCACCTATACATCCCTGCCTGGCTACTGAAAAATCAGCCTTTATTTAAAACGTAATTGACAGAATGCAGAATTGTCCCACACCACACAGATTAATAAAAATGGGTTAAATAAAGATGTAAGTGCTAGCCAGTAAAAACTAGAGCTAATAGGCCAAGCAGTAAATTAATTAAGACAGTTTTTGTGTGATTATTTCGAGTCTGGGCAGATGGGAACGAACAAGCAGCCTCCTACAACAGAAAGGGAGAGTGGTTCCATAATCCAGAAGATGGTCATCTAAAGCATAGTTGAAAAAGAGGAGGGCCCAGTAAAGCTTTTAAAGAACAAAGGGCGTAAATTACAAGAGTACGTTTTTCTAATCAAGCATCTTTTTTTTAAAAAACATGGCTGTTCTGTACCTGATATTTATCTCAGAGAAATAAGAGCCATGTGTTTCTATGAAACCCAAATTATTACGCAGCTACAAAATAATATAGTTACTGCTCTTTCATTATTATTATCCTGTCTCCAGTATCAAGACTTTGTGAAGTTTGCAAAACCCCTGCTAATGATGCTCTGACAACCTTGACATTTGGAAGAGAAAGGCAATAAATAAAGGATACTGGAAGCTGACAATGCAAAACAACATATAATTAACTATCACAGATGAATTATGGTACTGACTCCATAGCAGAGCAGCAGGTTGGCAGTCTCCACGTACCTCTGTATAAGAGGACCTGGGATGCTGACCAGTATCCTCTGGATACCCTGGACCCTATGCAGAAAATAGAGCTTCTATGTGATTTCCTGTCATCATTGTTGCTGCTGCTACTGCTGTTTTGTCTCATTTTAGTTTCTCCCTCTATAGTACCTGCAGGCCTCACACTTGTGAGCCTCCTGGCTCATCTTACTAAGTGCTAGAAAAATAGATGTGTACTAAACACCGAAATAGAGCTGTATCTCAAAGCAATCCATGTTGCCTCAAAGGAGAGGACTGTAGATTGGAACAGGGCAGGTAGGATGCAGGTATTACATGCACCCAATCATAAGCTGTAAGAGTTCTCAAAGTCAAATTCATTTTCAAAGATGATATTATTCATAGCCAAGATCAAGCAAAGAAAACTAAACCAAAATCAAAGCAGAAATGAAACAAAGACAAACATGTCAAATCTAAGTATACTCTGAGGAGATCTGTACATGAGTGCTTTCAAACCAACTCATGTAAATTCACCACTTCTGGGTGGAAGTGTAACATTCCAATGAGATGATCAACTCTCAGATGTTCCTTTTTGGGACGTTAACAAAGTCAATTATCAAGTGGTCACCAAAGAGTGCAGTATAGCTTCCCAGCCTGTGTATCCCATCCAAGAGAATACACAGTTGGCATATTGAGCCAAATGTGCAAGAAGATATTCAGAAAGGGAACTAACAAAATAAAGAATTTTTAATCAAAACAACTTTGAGAATTTTTAAAGGGGTAAGAAAAAATTACAAAAATACCAAAAAGTAGAGTAATTGTTAGTAAACAATGAACATCACAAAACATGTATTCCTTAAGTAATCACCAAATATACCACAGCAGTCACAGAAATCATCAGGGTTTTACAACTGAATATTAAATTCAGCACCTTAAAAATGAAAGAGTGAGGAAGCCAGCACACACTGACCTCCAACTTGGCAGCTTCCCTGCCTCTGGGAAAGCAGGCATTGTGATCAGGCAGCACAGGGGAGGCAGCAGCAGAACACAGAGGCACTAAATAATGGATATCCTGGAGAGCTTTGTAGGACCTGAGAAACTGCCATGGGGCAGTGAAGAGTTTTGAGAAACCTTAGGGGTCTTGTGGCAACCAGGAGAAAGCTAGAGAAGAAATTGGTAATAAATCTTTCAGAAGCCTGAACTGGACTACCAGACAAGGACTTTATCCTTTTCAGTGGAAGAATTTTTGTTCTCTTGCTAAAACAGTCTACTCATATTCAATGTGTTAATGAAATCAGACCCAGTCTGAGAAAAACAGACCCAAATCATCCCATTCAAAAACATTTACTTGTTTCACTCCGGCTTGCAGACTAGCACACATTAATCGACAGAAAGCTTTTGGCCAGGAGCTTTTGAAACACTTTGCAAATGGTTAAATGGAGAGCCTGTATTATCATAGGTACTGCTAATGTAAATGGAAGAACGCTGAGGCAGCGCTACTGTTGCCAATAGGATGCAGTTTGCAGTGCTGGAGCCCATCTCCCATCAAGCCCTCAGCTCAATGTGCAGCCGTTATCTGTATGTACTGACACATGTAATCTAACATTCTTACTTTGCCACAGCTGGAGCAATAGCTTGACAATTTGATTACAGTTTCCTGTCAGCTCATACACAGAGTATTTCTACAACTTTCCAGCAATGGCTACATATTTTGATTTTTAAATGATACTAATCCATGAGTCGAAATAAATATCTACGGGATATTGATTTCTGATCACAAATCAAGATCTCCATAAATAAATTATTGTGAATGCTTGTGAATAGCTATATATCTGAGCAATTTAAATATAAAGGTTCAGCTGAAGGAACTATTGAGAGGGATAAAAGAGTCACCATGTACCCAATATCCTGGTGGGGATAATTGAATTACTACTCTATTTGTCTAAAATAAAATACATGTTTGTCACTGTCATTCAGAAATACTCTTTCTCTTTCCAACTGCTAAAGGTTCTTGGACACATGTGCAAATTTTAAATGAACTTGAACTTCAATGAAATGTCATCCTTTAGTAGACCAGTTATCTCTGATTTATACATCACATGTATATATTTAAATGATCCAACCTCAATTGCTGAAGGTCGCTTCTACATGTGAGATTTTTTTGTTCTTTACTATAACATGGAATGAGACTTTTTCAATATATGAGTATGCTTGGCCCTCTTTGCCCTTTAATAGAGATGTGAAATAGGATTTGTCTTAAATTATTGACCTTACCCCAGGAAATGAGAATGTGTCAAGAAAGAACTTCACATTTCTTTCTGTTGCTGCAAAAATCAGTCATTCAAATAGTTAGTATAGGCATTTTAGGTCCGTCTACATAATGGTGGCTCTCCCACAGAATAATAGAAAACTGAAATTATTTCCACAAATGAACAAGATAAAAATGAGTATGAGATCAGACTGAAAAATCATGGGCTTATAAATGGAGGGAAATGTTCTAAAATAAAAACCTATTACTATAGCCCTGGAGCTAAAGGTAATTTATAGGTAGACCAGTAAAGCATGTGTACCTCAGTAACATGATCAATCATTTTACCTAGAGTCTAGCCACTAAGCAATGCAGTGCTCTAGCGTGAATCTAGAAGCTTTTTCAAGCAGCTTTTAGTCAAATAGCTTTTAATGAGTTCTATTACTAAAAATTAGCAGGGGATATTTAAATCTGTAACTTGCCCTGTGTGCCAAGATTCATCATGCACACATGTATGCTGACTTTGCTTCTATTCCAAAAAGAGGGGGCAAAACAATTACACCTGGCCTTGGAAAACATACAATACTCACCAAGAAATTATTATTATATGTACTTCTAATTTTATAATCAGCTGTAATTTGTACACAATGAAACCTCGTACCCACCAGAGTGAAGAGAATAGTGCAATAATATCACAGATTCCTTGTCTCTTCTCTGTAATAAACCTCTTCATAATCAGAACCCAAGAATTATATTCCTATAGTTATCCTTTTCAGAGTGTCACACAAACAGAATTGGTCAGTAAACAGCCTTTTGTTAGCTATAAAATTATCTTTAATTTATTTTTATTGAGCTCTACATTTCTCTCTGCTCCCCTCCCCACCTCTCCCCTCCCCTCCAACCCTCTCTCAAGGTTCCCATGCTTCCAATTTACTCAGGACATCTTGTCTTTTTCTACTTCCCATGTGAATTAGATCTATGTATGTCTCTCTTAGGGTCCTCATTGTTGCCTAGGTTCTCTGGACAGACTTTCATGTCTATGAAACACCTACCAACAGTATCTCAAACTTATCCAAGTATATATTGAATTAAAAAAATATCCTACCACACTGTTTTCAGTAATGACTTCACGTTTTACATTCTTACAAGAAGGGTGCACTAGTTTTAGTGATTCCACTTTTTCTAGAGTCAGTATCATTAATTTTGTGGATTTTTAAGCTATTCATAGTAATGTTAAGGCATTTTCTCAATAACTAAAAGTGTTAAGCCTCTTTTCATCTGCTTAAAGATTAGTTCAGTGACTGATCAAATCTTTTGTTCATGTGAAAACTTGTGTTGATGGTTTGTTATCATTGCCTTATGATAGATTTTAACCTAGCATGTATACCAGGCCTCTCTATTCATGAAACTGAAATAACTTCTACTGAACAGCATATTTCAATGCTTTCCATTGTGCCAGGCATAAAACAAAGTCTCCATTTCAATGAAATTAACTTATTAATCTTCTGTTTATTTTATACATTGTACTTTTAGTTTGGAACCTAAGAAATCTCTGCCTAAACCAATATCAAAATTTTTCTCTGTTCCTCTTAATGATGTAGGGTAATCATAACATTATTTCAAATACTTTAAGACTGATTCAATCTTTGTGAAATCAGAGACCAACAACAGTAGACAAGAACTTATTTAAAAATTTAGAATGTTAGAAGTCTTTAGTATTTTTCATATTTATGAATCCTTGAATCATGAATGATTTGTTCCATAAACTATAACAAATCATGCCAATATAATAGTCATTGATTGATTAATTTATCAAGAAGTTGTAGAAGTTTCTGCTATGTTTCAGTTGCTATACTGAACGGTTAAAACACACTTCTTTCCAGAAGAAAGAGAAAAATTAGAGGGGTAGAAAACAACAAGAATCTCCATTCCCATTTTTGCAGTAACCACACAGGTGGAATCACTCTTATGCCACTGCTTTGGAATTAAGGAGTTTATTGAAGCCTTCCAACCTCCGAGGGAAATTTGCATAGCAAACAGGTGTTAATTTCTCTTTTAAATTTTTTATTTTTAATTAATTAATTTATCTATTTATTTTACATCCTGGGCAGTTTCCTCTTCCTCCTCTTCTCACAGTTCTTCCCCCAAACGTCCTTTGTGCCACCTTCCAATCAACTCCTCCTTCACTTCTGTTTAAGAGAGGGCAGATCTCCCATGAGAATCAACAAACCCTAGCATATCAAGTTCCCATAAGAGTAAGCCCTTCCCAATGTATTAAGGATTGACAAGTTGACACTGTATGAGGAATAGGGTCCCACGAGCCTGTAAAAGAGTAAGAGACAAACCCTGTTGCCACTGTTTGGAGTCTCACAAGAGGACTAACCTACACAACTGGAACATATATACAGAATGCCTAGGTCAGTCCCATGCAGGTTCCCAGGTTGTCAATTCAGTCTCTGTGGGCCCTATGAGCCCAGGTTAGTTGATTCTATGAGCTTTCTTGTGCTGTATTTGCCCCCTCTGGCTCCTACAGTCCTTTCTCCCTGTCTTCTGCAGAATTCCCCAAGCTTTGTCTAATGTTTGGCCATGAGTCTGCATCTGTTTCCATCAGTTTCTAATGACAATTGAGCTATGCAGCAATCTAGTCATAGGAGATGGCCAGTTCAGGCTACTGGGTTCATTCTTGAAGACACCTGAGAGATTCCCTGGTATTACGTTTTTACCTAACCCCAAAGTGCACCCCTTTTCCTGTAGTAACTTTTAGTACTTTCCCCGACAACACCCACCTAATCACTCATGTTCCCAACCCCACCTGTCCTCAGTCCACTCACAAAATCTCTTCATTTTCCCTTCCCAGGAAGACTCAGGCATCCTCTCTTATACCTTCCTTGCGACCTAGTCTCTCTGGGTCTGTGGACTGCAGTATAGTTATCCTTTATTTTACAGTTAATATCCATTTATGAGTGAGTGCGTACCATGTTTATCTTTCTGAGTATGGGTTACCTCACTCAGGATGATTTTTTTTCTAGTTCCATCAATGTGCCTCCAAATTTCCTATTGTCCTTGTTTTTAACAGCTGAGTAATACTCTATTGTGCAAATGTGTGATGTTTTCTTTATCTGTTCCTCAGCTAAGGGACATCTAGATTGTTTCTAGGGTCTGGACGAGTAATAAATGTTTAATAATTTACCATCCTTTAGGTATATGCCAAAGAGTGGTATAACTGAGTCTTGTGTTAGATTGATTCCCAGTTTTCTGAGAAATTGCTGCACTTACTCACAAAGTGGCTCTACAAGTTTGCACAGCCACCAGTAATGGAGGTGTGCCTCCCTTGTTCCACATTTCTCCAGCCTGAGCTGTTCCCTGTGTTTTTTATTTATTCTGAGAGCTGTAAAATGGAATCTCAGAGTTGTCTTGATTCCACTTCCCTGATGGCTAAGGATGCTGAACTTCTTCTTAAGTGTTTCTTGGCTATTTGAGATTCTTCTGTTGAGAATTCTTTGTTTCTACCTGTACCCAATTTTCTTAATTGGATTCTTTGGTTTGTTGATAACTGGTTTCATGAATTCTTTATGTATTTCGGAAATCATCCTTCTGGTGGACGTGAGGTTGGTTAAGAACTTCAATTCTGTAGGCTGCTGTTTTGTCCTATGACAGTGTTCTTTGCCTTACAGAAGCTTTTTGGTTTCATGAGGTCCCATTTATTAATTGTTGATTTTAGTTCCTACACTATTGATGTTCTTTTCAGGAAGTTGTCTCCTGTGCCAACTCATCTGACATTGTTTCCCACTTTCTTTTCTATCATGTTTGGTGATTCTTATACATGCCAATCCAGTTATGCCAGTACCATTTGCTAAAGATGCATTCTTTTCCAGTTGTATAATTTTGGCTTCTTTGCTGAAAATTAGGTGTCCATAGGCGTGTGGATTTACATGTGGGTCTTCCATTTGATTCTGTTGATCAATCTGTCTTTTTATGCCAATACCATAGTTTTTATGCTGTAGCTCTGGAAGATCTTTTATTGTACAGGATTGTTTTAGTGATCTTGGATTTTTGTTTTTCCATATGAAGTTTAGTATTGTTCTTTCAAGTTCTATAAAGGATTGTTTTGGAATTTTATTTTATTTCTTTTATTTTTTGGTTTTTCGAGTCAGGGTTTCTCTGTAGCTTTGGAGCTTGTCCTGGAACTAGCTCTTGTAGACCAGGCTGGCCTTGAACTCATAGAGATCCACTTGCCTCTGCCTCCAGAATTCTGGGATGTAAGACATGTGCCACCACTGCCCAGCTTTGTATTTGGATTTTAAGGAGGACTGCATGAAATCTTTAGAATGTCCTTGGTAAAAATGGTCATTTTTACTTTGCTAATCCTGTTGATCCTAACACATGGAAGATCTTTCCATCTTCTGATATCTTCTCTAATGTCTTTTTTCAAAGACTTGAAGTTCCTGTCATATAGACTTTTCACTTGCTTAGTTAAAGTTACACCAAAGTATTTTATATTATTTGAGGATCTTGTAAAAGGTATTGAATCTCTGATTTTTTTTCTCAGCCCATTTACTGTTCGTATATAGGAGGACTACTGTTTTTTTATGTTTAATCTTGTATTCAGCCACTTGATTAAAGTGGCGGTAGGAGTTCCATGGTTGAGTTTTTGGCATCGCTTATGTATGCTATTATATCATCTGCAAATTAAAATAATAGATGTTCCTTCCAAGCTTCGTTTCAGACAACTGTGGATGTACAGCAGGCAGTGTGGAGAAAAAAGGCTCTGTCCACTACTATTGGGAATGTGAGCTCATATTGGGAATTACTAGTTATAATTACAAATGTACAATTAAGGAACTAGTTGCCCGTGATGCTGAAAACTCCCTGTCAGGCTAATATTATTTCTAAGGAATTTCAAGGGCCTAGACTATTTTCTCTACTCTATCACTTTATTGATATATTTGAAGACGAAAATTAAAGAGGAAGACAGATCTCTTTTGATGGTGCCTCCTTTAATGACATAAATAGAAAAAAAAACTAGGAAGTTACCATATCCAGGGAAAAGTACAAGATAACAAATGTCTGAAAAGACTTTACATGGATGCCTCAAGCTGGTCCTGGTTGCTAACAGCATACAGCAATCAATAAATCAGTCAGTCAGTATTTAAACAAACAAATTAATCTACCCATCTCTGGTTAAGTGAACAACTCAAACTTCCCGATGCCGTGTTTTCAACAGCAAAAATAAGATACACACACATGCATGCATGCATACATACATACACACACACACACACACACACACACACACACAAGTATACACAGAAAGTATAGTCCATTCAAAGAGTAGAATGTGAACCAGCATAGCTTTTCCCTCAGAAATGAAATCTTGTTGACAGATCTATTAAAGAAAGAGGAAAAAAATCCTCTCTTAAGAATTCTAAGAAAACTAAAGGAAAATCAGGAGAAAGTTGAGACAAGAGAGTATAAATGAAAGATGTATGTATCAGTGAGAAGAAAGACACCCTGAAAATAAATCAAAGGAAATTCTACAACAGAAATGTAAAGTAACTGAAAGGAACTATGTTAGAGAATAATTAACAATCACGTTTGAACAGACAGAAAAAGATCCATAATACTGTAAAAAAATATATAGAAACTATATGTACTATGAAGAAAAATAAATAGAAAAAAATAAGTGAAGAAAATTAAGTAGAGCACAAAGACCCCCATGATAATAAGAGTTTTATCAATAGGACAGCAACATGTGGGATATAGCAAAGAAGGAGAGATGACTGAGAAGAATAAATAACAAAAGAAAGAGCAGCTGATTAATTCCCAAATTTGGTTTTAAAAAATTAATATTAATATCCAGTAAACTCAACAAACTGTAAAATGAATTCAGATAGGTCAATACCAAGTAATATTGCAATCAGATGTCCGAGCTTATTTTAAGAGGCCAAAATCTCCCTAACAACAGAGTCATGAAAAGGTATCACAAGAATAATATTAAAGGCTGACTTCCCATAAAGACAATCATGCAAGAATAATCAATAAAATATTAGCAGACATATTCAACTGCATTAATGTGTATAAAATATATAATAAAATTTCAATGCTCTTTCAGGATAAAAACATCAACAAAATCAATACAAGAAGCCTACAGCAAACATCACACTGAATGGAAGGATATTGAGGGTTTGATCTCTGAGATTAGTAACAAGACAAGAATAATAATTTGTCAGGTCTATTCAACATAGTGGTAGAAGTTCTAGCCAGATGAATCATAAAATAATAAGAACGTTTCTAAAACAAATAGAAATAGAGGAAATAATATCATTACTG
Organism: Bramus lutescens; assembly: GCA_001685075.1. NCBI lineage: Eukaryota > Metazoa > Chordata > Mammalia > Rodentia > Cricetidae > Bramus > Bramus lutescens. The sequence continues at coordinate 46,975 of LOEQ01004366.1, read as the reverse complement.
TTCACATACTATATTGTTTTAGAAAATTCTAAAAACACACAGAAAAATATATTTATAATAATAAATTAATTATATAAGACAGTTGAATACTTTATGTAAAAAGTTATGTTTCTACACACTAACAAACTAATGGGAAAAGAAAGAGTTGCATTTTTAGAGCATCAATAAATAAAATAACTGAGGAGACAAAAATTTTGAACACTGCAGAATATTGCTGGAATAAACTAGAGAAAGCACAAATAAATGAAAACATGTTCCATGTTTGTAGTTAGAAGCCCTAATATTGTTGAAGTGTTAATACCACTCCCAAATAATCTCATATTTCATATCAATCTCACCCAACTCCCAAGGTCATCTTTTTCAGAGGTGGAAAATCATTATAGAATTGTGTATAAGGTCAAGAGTTCTCAGTGATCAAACTAATCCTAGAAAACAGAAAATAAGAAATGTTATCATATTTCAAATCAATATGATACTGGACAGACAAATAAACTATTCTATTCTATACACACTAATAGAATAGAATAGGTGAGAAAAACTCATAACCAAAACATTAGTTAGGATTGAATGCTTTTTTACAGAGGTACCAAGATCATTTAATGGGTAAATGACAGCCTTTAAAAAAATGGATATAATCATGGAAAAAAATGATGTTAAATCCAAATGCTATAAATATTATTTAACCCAAGTGATTCAAAGAACCTGATGCAAGATATTTTATGCCTAATTCAGGTGATAAAATTGGGTAATGTGATGACAGTATGGGAGCAGAGCAGTTAGCTCTAGGATAGAAAAATTCATCCACAAGGAAAAATATTGGACTTTATAGAATTTCTGTTTATATGCAAAAGTAAATATAAAGATACAAAGGTGAGCGTTAAAATAAAATGAAGTGTAAATTATATTTCTAATAATGCAGTGGTTCTCAACTGTGGGTCATGGTCCCTTCAGGGGTCACACACCATATATTTACATTTTGATTCATGTCAGTATCAAAATTGTAGTTATTAAGTAGCAACAAAATAATATTAATAATTGAGGGTCGGCATAACTTAAGGAACTGTATTAAAGGGTGCCATCTTTAGAAAGGTTGAGAACCACTGTGATAAGGAATATGAATTCAGGAGTCTACAATGAACTTCTGAAACTCAGAAATAATTGTAGGTGTAAATCAAAGGATTTGAATACACATTTGTCTGAAGACGATGTGAAAACAGCCAACAAGCAAATAAAAACATGCTCAGCATCACATTGTTAAGGAGATAAAAAAACTGTGATGAAACTAACATCTATCATAACGGACACTCTAAAAATACTATAAAATAGACTAGCAAGGATGTGGAACATCCTTACATATACCACATCATATATGTGCAACATTGCTATAGCTACTTTGGGTGGGAAACAGTACTGGGCATCTTCACAAGTAAAGACAGAATTTCCATTTGCCACAGCAACTCCATTTCTAGACATATACTCTAAAGAACGGATAGCAATGTCTCGAAGAGATATTTGTACATTCATGTTCATAGTGGCATCATCCACATCTCCAAAAGGAGGAAACAAACCAACTGTCCATGAAAGCATGAGCATATATGTGAAGTGTACTGTACGCATACACTTGCCTTTCAAGTGGAGAATATCCTGACTACTACAGTATGCATGAGCCTAGAGTAAGATCAAAGCAGACATAAATTTAATTATTATAATTATTATATTGTATATTAATTATTATAAGTAGCAAGTTAATTATTCAAGCATAGTGTTTCTGGTTTTTACAAAATTAAAAGTGTAGAAGAGATGGATTATAGTGACACTTGCTCTACAACTTAAAGAATGTATTTTTTACTGAACTATATACTTTAAAATAATTATTGAAGAGAACTTCATATATTTTACTAAAGCAGTGTTCAAAATGTTGCTGATCTTTTTCTTAAAGAAATTGACATAGTAGAGGACATAGACAATCAGAGAAAGTTGCAGCAATGTGATCTGAACAACAATGCTGACCAGCCACACAAAGAACCCTCAACGCATCTTATGTAAAAAAGGAAACAAGACAGGTATCTCTTAATGAACTCAGTTTAGTGGAGGAGATAAAAGTATAAATATACACCAGGTGGTGGTGGCACACATCTTTAATCACAGCACTCAGGCGCCAGAGACAGGTGGATCTCTATGAGTCTGAGGTCAGCCTGGTCTACAGAGCAAGTTTAGGGACAGGCTCCAAAGCTCCTATATCGAAAAAAAAAAGGATTATTATGCAGGAAGCTACTTAATCACAAACTTTGTAAATGCTATGAAAGTTGTTTGTAGTAAGTGAGAATATATAAGAAGACACCATTGATCCCAGAGCCTAAATGAAAATATCCCTAAGGGACTAATATGAAAATTGAAAGTTGAAAACTATCAAAGCAGCATTTTGATTTGTTGTGGTTTTATGTAGAGATATCCTTATCTGTGGCAATGAAAGGTTTCCTCAATGAGGGCTGAAGATCATACATATCTGTGGGTATAAGGGACAGTTATTTATAGATTGTTACTAGGGATTATGTTGTAATAAGAGACAAATGTTTATAGCTTGTTGGTAGTGATTTCATTGGTTTAGTAGAATCTCCTCCAATGATCTTGACTTCACTAGCACTGTGTATTGGAGCCCTGTCACAATGGACACATCTATAAAACACTTTTACACCTAAGGTTCAGGGAACATTGTGGAAAAGGGAGCATAAAGACTGTAAGAGGCAGAAGATCAGGGAGTTTTTTGTGAGATTGTGTCTCTTGTAATATCAGAACCTACAACCATAAAATTTTCACTAACATGACTGCATAAATATGAGCTAAAGAAGGATGACACCAGTGGGCATGCCAAAGTTGATAGGGAAAAGCCCATTGATACCTCAACCCTCTACTATAAACTACAAGCAACTGATAAATGGCCTTCCTCAGGAGAGAGTAAAACAATTGGTGTCCAGTGTCAAGTGGTCAGACCAGAAGACAAACATAAAATAGCATTATATAAACTGCAAATAATATACTTAGGACTGTATATGTATATATGCATATACCTATAACGATGCAGTAAGATTAGTTAACAAAAGACTGTGATATGAGGGCCTGCTTGTTGGGGTTTCTGTCCTGCCCAGTTCCCACAGCTGGTAAATCCCAAAGAAAAGCACACAGAGAGTCTACATTAGTTATAAACCTATTGGCCCATTAGTTCAGGTTTTGTATTAGCTCGTATTACTTATATTAGCCCATTATTCTAGTATATATTAGCCACATGGCTCGGAACCTTTTTCAGCGGAGCAGGTCACATCTTCCTTTTTCAGTGTCTGGACAGAACTGGGGAGAAATGGGCTTCCTCCTTCACAGAATTTTCTGTTCTCATTGTCCTGCCTCTACTTCCTGCCTGGTTGTCCCACCTATTCTTATTGCCTGACTACTGGCCAATCAGTGTATATTTAAAACATAATTGACAGAATACAAGAATTGTCCCACACCAAAAGACCATGAATTTGAAGAATGGGGAGAGGAATATTAGAGGTTTTAGAGGGAGAAAGGGGGAGAAATTTTGTAACTACATTATAATCCCCAAAATTAAATAAATTTAATTAAAACTGAAAAACTAGAAAAATTAGGACCTTCCAGTAAAAAGTGTATGTTTACTTGCTCTGGAATAACAAGGTAATATGGTGGGATTTGAGAAGCATCTAATTTAACCTCTGGATTAAGGATAGGAAAGAAAACTAGATGAGAAAATGCTTATGACATAAGGAGCAAATCCTTTTGAGCAGTGGTTCTCATGGCCCCTTTGGAGGCTAAAGGACCCTTTCACGGGGTCACATATCAGATATCCCGCCTAACAGGTATTTACATTATAATTCATAAGAGTAGCAAAATTAGTTATGAAGTAGCATCAAAAATAATTTCATGGTTGGGGGATCTCTACAGCATGAGAAGCTGTATCAACAGTCCCGTCGCAACATCAGAAAGGCTGACAACTACTGCTTTATAAATAAACTCAGAACTGGACTCCAACAATCCTACAAGGCCTTTGATGAACACAAAGCAAGGATGAAACTTTGTATGAGATTGTATTCCCATTTAGAAAATATCCCTTTGACTATGAGGGAAGGCTTCAGATGGGGTCTAGAAATGGGATAGACCTGTATTCTGAGAAAGATGTGGAGTAGAAAAAAAAAAGAAAGGAAGACGACAAAGCGGCAACTCATCCTCACATGGTTTCAAATGTCAGGGTTTGCTTGTTGTACCACCAGCACACCACTAGTCAAAAGAACTGACAACCTCTTACCACACATTTACCAAAATATTTGTCAAAGCTTAAAATATAAAAAATTATACTATTTTCCTGTATTCATGTATGAATATTATAAAAATAAAATTTATATATGTATAGACATGCATGCCTGTGTATAATATGCAGTTATCTATTTCAATATAGCAATGTGTAAAAGTTTAGAGAGTAGATATATTTCTTTGTTTCTCTACAGGTTAATTAATCTGACTAACCCATTTCATGTTTGACCCAATATTATAGAAATCAGTGACTAAAATGGAGTCATAACATAACAACTTCATGAAAATAGAACGTATTCAGAAAAATGTCAATTGTTAGACACATCCAGACAATTCAATGAATGATTACATAAACAATATTGCAACAATTACTTACATAGCACTTGCAATGTATTGGATATTCTAGAGAGAATTTAAAGCACACAGATATACAGATATACGTAGGCTAAATGGTAATTCAATGTGAAATTTGATGTAGTTCTCTGAAAACCTCCAATAAGAATTCATTAATGGTTAGAATAGCTTGAGTCTTTACAATATATGCAGTTACCTTTTGTCCATTTCTGCACTAAAATTTATTTCTATTTTATTTCTTAATGGTTGCTATTCTGACAAAGTAAGATGGATTCTCAAAATATCTTTGATTTGTATTTCTTAGTTTCCTGTGGAAACACACCATTTTTCTTGGCTTAAACCAATATGAGTGACAAATCTTTACAATTACAAGAACATTATCCCACAGTATCCAGATTTCTCGGTTCTTTATATTCTAGATATTAATCCTCCATCAGATTTATAACTTGCAAAGATTTTCTGCCATCCTGTATTTTTGACAAGTGATTTTTAAATAGGTAAAGATCATAGATGAATGTGGTACATTCACACAGTGGAGTTTTACTCAACTGTAGAAACCAATGACATCATGAAATTTGCAGGCAGATGGATGGAACTAGAAAAAAAAATCATGCTGAGTGAGGTAACACAGACCTTACTTTGGAAGGTAAGTTGTTGTTTTGTGAGATCATAATCCTAGGTTACCAGCCTACACTTCAGTAAACCCAATGTGATGGATTTGCTTAGACAAAGGAAGTCTTTACTCCATAATCCAATATTTCCATATAAATCTGCTGAGTCTTATCACAGTATGCAGCTCAGGGAGAGAAAGTTGGAGTTGTAATATAGTTGTTGGCAGAAAATCACCTGGCATTGATATATACAGCATCCAAAGCCATGGCTCAAAGGTTGAACCCTTACATCATTACCCTATATTCAACAAATCTTATTCTTCATTTCTGTAATCATTCTTGGACTGCAGAAACCATCCCTGAGAAGTAAATCCAAGAAGGTAGATAATGCTTCTTATGACTGTTAGGACTGTACTGCTCAGTGAAATGGAATTCTTTTTAAGGAAGATAAATCAGAGTGCCTCCTAAACTTTCCAAACCTCAAATCACAAATGATATTTACATATTTTAGTCTCTACATTTACATTCACTATATAATAAGCAAAAAATCCAAAACTAATTCCAGAAATAAAAGGAAAAAAGCTGTCTTGCAAATTATCTGCTACTAGAAAATAAAGTGGAAGTCTGCCTTTCGTAAAATTTGTTTTCCTGAGAACATGTTTTAGAACTGATTGCAAAGTAGTCAATTAAAACACTCACTTTTTAAAATATTATATAAAAACCAGAGCTGTCTACTGAATAAGAAACATGTAAACCAAAATATATACAAAGACAGGAAATGTTGTGTGGGTCCATAATGAAGCCTCCTAAATCTTTGTGACCTGCAGTATTAGTCAAACTTGGAAATGTCAGTGGATGACAGTAAATATCTAATTATTATTGCTCTGTCAAACTAATGTAGCAGAGATGAACAACTTTTGCACAGAGAAAATTCAAGGATATTAATTTATACTGACTAAGCTTCAATTTTGAGAGGGTTGTTACCATGTGCTGGTGTCAAGGTCACAAGCAGAGAGAATGCACACATTCCTCCTCAGCAGCCATATAGAAAACATAAATTTCCTCTTTATGGTCTTTAGGAAGATCCATCTCCTGAGAGAGGTACTTAATGACTACTCCATCTTATGCTTATTTTTATAAGGTTTTAAAATTATTATTTGTAAGTTGCATGAAAGAGAATTTGAGCAAATGCTTGAATTTTAATTAAACAAGTTCAGAGTTCTATGTTGTATTTTTGTTTTAAATCTTCAGAGGTATGTGATGTTGGTGGTTTTCAGAGGTACAAGCGAGTCTGCACAGGTGGGTGACAGGTGCCACCCAAAAATCATGAATTGATTGAGGTCAACTCTAAAGGGGCCACCATTTCATCAATTGGTTAGATTTTTAACAAAATAACTGATTTTTATGCATTCTTAAAATATTTTATTAGAGTTAAACTTTGAGAACTTTGAGATACTGATCTAAACAAAGTTGAGAAAGCTCTTTCCATATTCTAGTTCCTTTCCCTCTCCAGCTCCTCCTGTTCTCCCTCTCTCTACCTCTCTCCCTCCTGTTCCTTCCTCTCCTTCTTTCCTTTCTCCCATCCTTAAAAGATAGTATTTTCCGCTCATATCCAATTCTATTTTTACAGTAGCACACTAGTTTGAAGGCTTTTTGGATATCTGAGCATAAATCTAGACTCATAATTTTTCTGAGTTTCTGAAACATGTTCCTCAGTTTCCAACTGTAGTTTTACAAACTTTTTTTTCTCATTTTAAAATATCCCTCCTTAAAAATAAAAAGTAAACAAGAAAATAAAGTATTATTTTTGATCAAAGAAAATCTTCCTTGTATAAATTTGGAGAGCAGTTAATTCATTCTTTTGATATGAACCATTTCTCATGAAATCTAAAGTGATGATTAACTAGAAAGTTTATTTGAAAATTCATCTTTTGCTTATAAAAGTATCCTATTATTACTATTCATGATGACATTTTTAAAAATATGTCATTGTAATCATAGTTCTTCATATCCATCTCTAATTTTGTTTGTCATCCTTCTATTCTTAAAGTGACTGTGTTTGGGCAACAGTTGTGCTTCCGGGTACTCCGAAACATTGCTTAAGACAATGTTCCTAACCTGGAGAAACATGAAGTCTAAGTGTCAGCCTTCATCGCCGCACAGTGAGAGAGAGAGAGAGAGAGAGAGAGAGAGAGAGAGAGAGAGAGAGAGNNNAGAGAGAGAGAGAGAGAGAGAGAGAGAGAGAGAGAGAGAGAAAGAAGAGAGAGAGAGATTCACACACTCATATATCTTTGCAACATACATACATACATGTTATTTTTATTTTGGAAAGTGTCAAATTCTTTCTTCAAATGTCAGAATTAACATGTATTGTGTGGTAGGCACTGAGCTTCACATGAGGGAAAACATATTTTTGGGTGTGTAATTGAGCAGTAGGAGCTGGCTTTTTAACTCAGCTTTTTGGGAAAGCTTCATTGCATGTAGAGTGGTATTTGAAAGTGCAGTATGCAGGGATGCTGACAGGAAATGAGGGGTATATTCCAGCTAAGTGTGATGGCATATGTCTGGGATCATAGCACTCAGGAAATCAAAGCAGGAGAATCATGAATTTGAGGCCATCTGGGCTATGGTAAGGTGTTGTCTGGAACATTGAAGCTGAGGTGAACTGTCAATGTGAAAAACAGAAAGAAACAAGATGGTAAACTACAAAACCAACTTACAGACATAATCAAGAAATAGAAACTATTTCAAGCCAAGAAATGTACATTTTGTTTCATAATGAACTGGAAATATTGATAGAGTTTTACATGGGGAAGAGAGTGAAAAGCAGAATTTTCATATTTAATCTGAAAAGCTGAGGTGGAGTGAGAGATGGAGGGAAAGAAATTGGGTATAGATTACAAACTAGGATATATGAACAAATCATAGAAAACACATCACGAGCCGGGTGGTGGTGGCTCACACCTTTAATCCCAGCACTTGGGAGAGAAGGGGAGACAGGCAGATCTCTGTGAGTCTGATGCCAACCTTGTCTACAAGAGCTAGTTCCAGGACAGGCTCCAAAGCTACAGAGAAACCCTGTCTCGAAAAATCCAAAAGCATAGAAAGAAAGAAAGAAAGAAAGAAAGAAAGAAAGAAAGAAAGAAAGA
>LOEQ01004366.1:7487-23279 GCA_001685075.1 Bramus lutescens | reverse complement strand
TTATATCCCTCTCTGTGGTTATATGCCTCTCTGTGGTTATATCCCTCTCTGTGGTTATTTGCCTTTCTGTGTTTATATGCCTCCCTGTGGTTATATCATTCATCTACTGATGGTCATTAACCTCATTTCCTTAGTGAGGTTGTTGTGATTAAAGTTAAAACAATCACTCCAATGTAAGTCTTCTTCTGGTCTTATACATTTGTCTTTCTTAATTATATTAGGAATACAATAAATAGAGAACACTTTCCAATTAATTATGTAAAATACAGTCAAACAGTTTCTCAAAACAAGAGTAACATTTTATCCCAGTAAAACGTAAAAGAGATTTTTTAAAACTGAATGTAAAAAATGAACTATGAATTCAGTATCACTATATCTTATGATTTTTCAATAAATACAAAGACAATTGAAGATTTTTAAATCTTGGAAAATAATTTCAACTGTTTCAAATAAATGGCCTTTAAGTATCACAGTATATTTGATTCCCAGATTTTCCTAGGCAACTAGTGTGGTAATTCTGATATCTTACATACTTCTCTTAACTTCTTAAACAAAGAAATAAAACTATACTTGCTTCTTGATAACTCAGACTACTAATATGTCTGTAACTTGATGCTAAGAATTTTATGCCATGGAAATATACTGACGTACAAAAGGTCTCACTCAACACAAAGCCATCTTTGGGAATGTGGGATTGATCTGTTGTATCACTTCTGCGTTATTTTTTATCTCTTTTATTGTAATCAAAACAGCAGCTGTGAAGTACATATCACAAACACAGTCATCTTCCTCATCTCTTCTAATTTATTGCTTTCTGATATCCTTTGCAGAAATCTAAGTATTGTCTTTTTCTTAAGCGACTATAGATGAAATAGGGATGAATAAATTATTCGTGGAGAGACAGCCCTGTGAGCAGCGTGGGAAAGCTAAGACGAGCATTTTATGACATGTGTTCTTCTGCCTATTTGTTTTCTATGGTTGGATCACGTTCCAAAGAAGGGGGTTACTGAGAGAGCTAAAATTTCAGAGAGCTAAAATACAGTCTTTATCAGTAAGGGGATTCTCCAAAGACAAAGACCTTAGAAAAGAAAGGCAGGCAGAAGAAATGTTATTATAATGTAATTTCTTCCAGGAAAAAAAAAACACATTCCCACTTGTGTTTGTCATTCTCTGTATAACAGAGCTGGGTTTCCTGGTATTTATTATGAATATTTATAACCAAAGCTGATATAGCTATTGGTATTCAAACAACGCTTAAATATTGTCTGAATACGCTTTCCATTGTGAGAAGGACCAGAAACAAAAGTAACTTCGGGGAGGAATGGTTTATTTCATTTTTCACTTTATGGTCTGTTTTCAGAACATATCAGAGGACTGTTACATGGTGACCACTGCCTTGGGGAACCATGACAGAGGCTCCGGGACAAATGCAGAGCCTTTACCTCGGGTGCATTTATTCCCTGGATTGTTCTTGGATGTGATTGTGTATTCCCTGTGTTAAACATTTGCATTCGATTTATAAGACAGGTTTATTCTTGAAGGATGTCAGAACATAGCTCTAGAACCCAATTTGGTCAGTGTACCCTGCATCTGAATATTTCTTCTGCCTTGTTTTCGTGCTTTCCAGATAAAATCTGTAGTATATACCAGGCACTTGTTTTAAACTTGGTCTGTCCTGAGAAAGTTCTGGGACAGAGCTACTCTGTCAATATTTAGAATGTATTTACTGGCATTTATTTACATGTTTTTCTGATAATGTATTTCTGATACTATTTTCTGAATTTAAATAATCTTCCTTGGATCGGTGCTTTCCTTGTTACATCCGTGTATTTGCAGTGAAACCGAAGTACAGTTGTCTGCAGCATTGGACTGTAGTCTGCCCCACTCTTTCAGGTACGCAGATTCCAGGTTTCACAGGCACACATCTACATAGTTCAGGGAAAGTCCGCAGTCTGTCAGCAGAGGAAGCTAAAGCAGTAACTCGAGGCAGGAACTGAAGCAGAGCCTATGGAAGAACACGGCATACTGTCTTGCTCCTGATGACTTGCTCAGTTTACTTTCTCACTCCTGCAAAGGGATGGCACCACCCTCAGTGTTCTAAAGCCTCCCACATCTATCTTTAATCAGAAAAATGCCTTCACCAATGTGCCTACAGGCCAATCTGAAGGAGGCATTTTCTAAATTGAGGTTGCCTTCTCCCGGGTGACTCTAGTTTGTGTCATTGGACAAAAAAGAAAACTGGCAGCACAAATATTTTTGAAGATGCATGAAAGGGTCCGCATTTCTACTTTAATTTTGGAACAGTAATATACAATGCTAACTGTATGTTTAATGCATAATGTTATGTATACACTGTATAACCATTGTATGATCTTACCATGAGAAACATTTGGCAAGTATATATAGTACTATTATATGAAGATTCTGAGTATATGGCAGCCACAACACGTTCACAGAAAAAATAAATGCACCGTAAGAGGTGGTAGGAGCATAATTTAAATTGAGAACAATTTTTACACATCCCATGATATTATTCACAAATGATATGAATTTCAACATCTACAACTACTTTTTAATTTTAAAAGCATATTTCATTTATGTCACATCACAATGACGATAATTTGCTGTAAATCATTGTCATAGTTCTGTACATGCTACTAAAAAACCATTAGCAATTATTATTGAATTATCAATACATACAGAATAAATTTTTAGGGGGTAAATCTCTATTAAAAGAAACAAAATTGATCACACATCCTGACCCACAACTCTGCTTGAAACCTTCTCTTTCCTGAGAGGCCAGGCCAGCATCCTGAAACCCCCCACCCCCGAATGCCTCCTGAGTTTGATCAACATAACTCCAACTGCTTCCCCTTTCCTTGTCACCATATTCTGGCCCATACCTGCTGTGGGAACTTCTTCAACCAATAGGCTTTAAGATATTGGCCCACTTTGGGTGTGGTCTCATGTACTATAAATACAAATGAGAAAAGCAGGTGTGGACCTCTTGGCTGCTGGATTCAGTTCCAGTTCTCAGCACATGCAAAGGACTGCAGATGGCGAATCTCTCCGTGAATTTATTCCCAGATAAAAATCTCTGTGAGTTTATAAACCTTTGTTATACTCCATCCCTGGCTATTGTGGAACTCTTTTGTATGCCAACAAATTGGCGTCAATGTGGTCTGAATTCAGGTCCCCATGGTCTACTCCCACGCAGCGCAGCTGAACTACCCCTCTGGGCAGCTGTGCAAGGTTAGGCTTGGCTGGCCCGCCGTGGCAATTTGGCAATTTCCTACCAACGCATGCCCACATGACTTAGTCTCACCTCCTTCCACCGTGGCCTCCATTAATAAGTGGCATACCAAAGTGGGGCAACTCCATCCACATAAAACCTAAGAGAGCCTGGGAAGGAATTGTAGACATGCGCGTGTGCACGCGCACGCGCGCGCGCGCGCGCACACACACACACACACACACACAAACAGTTAAGCACGACTTTTTAGTAACAGCATTTTCTCAAGTGAACTCTGCTTGTTGGTGGCAAGCAGAAGTGCCTCTTCTTTAAGAGAAGGCTTCCTGACTCAGGGTTAACAGCAAAAACTGAGCGACTTCTTTAAGAGCTGGCTTCTTGGTTTGTGCTTGTAGCAGAAAACTCTGGCACTTTCAGGAGGACCTGCACTTAAATGGTGTTTGTGAGCAGGCTGCTACTAATTGCTTAATGGCTAAATAAACCCGCTGTGTCCCTGAAGCTGGGGCTGTGAGCATGGCTCACAGAGGCAGTGAACATGCCACCACCACGTTGGGCTGGGTGGAGCAAACAGACAGGACTGTGGAGTTTGTCCTAGTCACACAAACTCAGCAATTTAAAAAAGAAATAAAGAAAAAAAGTGCTCCTAGTCAAAAAAATGATTGCAGATACACAATAAAGACAAATTCAGATAAAAAGACCTCTGAATGGGTCACAGTGTTAGATAAATGTATGTAGGCTTAGGAGAAAGAGGAAAAAGAATATAGACAGCTATAATATAAAATACTAAAGACAGTCATAGATTAAAAGAACAAAGATAATAAAATATTAAATTTGTAGAAGAAATAATAGAGTTAAAAGAAGCCACATAAAGATGGAAAATACACAGAGTTTGTCATGTTCCCTTTGAATTTTCTGATTGTAATGAGCTAACTACAGAGAGACATATTGTTTTACACGCTGCTAAGCTAAACCAAAATATGTATTTTAAATGCATCTTGACTTCAAAATTTGAGTCTAAGAATATGTTACTTTGGAAGAGAGGTTCTGCTTTTGTTTCCACAGCAGATGAGAACCAGTGGGTTCCTTCCAGGCTAATATATTTGATGGAACAAGACTGCCCAAAAGTTCTCCATGAACCTCAAAAATGCTTTTCTCAACAAAAAGCAGGAAGCAGTTTGTGGAAATTACACCCAAATTCCAAAAATGATTGTTTATAAATGTTTGTTTGCATTTAAACAGGGATATGATATAGAGATGAATACTTTGCATTGGTATGGATATTGGTTTATTGATAAAGATGCAAGGTCAATTTTGTTACACTGTGTATATGTATTTCTGCTCTTGATTAAGATATTGTGTTTGTGCAGCTCATTTAAAAATGTAATGTGTAATTAAAATTACACATTAATAGGTAGTCATATATAAAAGTCAAACTTATAACATGTTAGTTAAGCTTTCTAGGTATATAGATATATATTTCCATTAGGTTAATAATCTTGAACATTCTGAAGACCTACAGAATATGGAAAATGTTTTAAGAACTTAGAATTTTCTTGACAGTGAGACATGTCTGCTTCTGTCAGCACCAATCTACTTCAAAAGGATGATGGCCATTGAAGAGGCTCCTTATGGAATTTGCTAGCCATTTGGGCAAGAAACTGCTCTTGTCTGGACTACTTATTGATCAGATGTATGAAATGGACATGCAGACCCCACAACAAAGTGATTAATAAACATTCCAAAAGATGGGATGGTCCTTCAGCATTCCTGCTTCAGAGAAGAAACTGACAGACATTCTACAGGACACAAAATAAAGCAACAGATGAACTTTGCCATTACAAGGCAAAACAGATCTTCAATTTCCTGTTTTGTGGAAAAGTCTGCTGGATACGATTGGCCGGTGGCTAAAGATAGATGCCCCAATGTTACAGAAGAACTTTGGGTAACTGTCCAGGCAGCGAAATGCCTGTCAAAGTTGCTTACAATGTATGTCTTTCTTACTTAGGTAATATTATATCCTTCTGGGGTGTTTTAAGAATAGAACATAGATAGCTATAGTTTTCCTTAGTTATGATAAAAGATAAATTAGACATGAAACTTTAGACTCATAAAGAAAAATTTTGACTATAATTCTTGCTTGTTAACTGTTTTGTATATGTAATTTTATTATTTTAAAGTTAAAACCTTCCTTTTATTTAGACAAAAAAGGGGAGATGGTGTGGGATTCCCCACTGTATGCTATGAATATGTTTTATTACTGCTGGTTAATAAAGAAGCTTATAGAAGAACAGAATATAGCCAGTCTAGAAGAGATAGAGAGAGAGAATAAGCAGAGTCAGAGAGATGCCAAAGAAGAAAGATGCGAGCACCTTGCCTGGTAAACCACAGCTTTGAGGTGATGCACAGATTAATAGAAATGGGTTAATTTAAGATGTAAGAGCTAGTTAGAAATCCATATAATACAGGTATATGTAAGCAGAGACTGCTTGTTTGTTTCCTGAATGGCCAAACCCCAAATAATCACAAAGAAACTATATTAATACACTGCTTGGTTTATTAGCCATGGCTTCTTATTAACTAACTCTTACATCTTTGAGATTTTACCTTATACTTGTCAGAATGACTAAGATCAAAACCTTGCTGGTGAGAGTATAAACTTATACAGCCACTTTAGAAGTCACTGTGGTGGTGTCTAAGAAAATTGGGAAGTGATTTACCTCAAGATCTAGCTAAACCATTCTTGGACATATATCCAAACAATGTTCACTCAAATCACAAGGATAATTGCTCACTAATGTTTATAGCAGCTTTATTCATAAAATCCAGTACCTGGAAACAACCGAGAAATTTCTCAATTGAAAAAAAGAATAAAAAAATGTAGTACATCTATATGATTGAGCATTACACAGATGTTAAAAACAATAGCATCATGAAATTCAAAGGCAAAGGGGTGGAACTAGAAAAGAATCACTCTGAGTGAGGTAACTCACACCCAGAAAGACAAACTTGGTATGCACTCACTCACAAGTGGATATTAGCTACAAAATTAAGAATAACCATTTGGTAATCCACAGACCCTGAGAGGCTAGGTAACAAGGAGGGCCCAAGGAAGACACAATTGGCTCTCCCTGGGAAGAGATGATAGAAGAGATTTTTGTGGGTGGACTGATGTAGGGTGTGGGTGGGGATGGAAACATGAGAGATCCGATCCAGGTGGAATGGGGTGGAGAGTGTTGAAAGAGACAACCGACAAAGGAGAATATTTCAGGGTCAGATAGAAACCTGGTGCAATGGAAACTCCCACAAATAGGTAAGGATGACCTCAACTTCTAGCAATTGCATATATGTAGTCTAAAATGGCAATACCTGTCACCAGGAAAGACTTCCAGTTGAAGTATTAGGACACCAAACCAACCATATAACTTTTGATCCATAGTCTGTCCTGTCTATGGGATGTGCTGGAGTAAGGGTGATAAAGAACTGAGAGAGTGGCCAACCAATGACTGGTCCAGCCTGAGACCCAAGCCATTAGAGTGAGCCCACTCCTACCGCTACCTGGAACACCAGGCCCCAGTGGATGGAAAGTTCAGAGACCTAGAATAGAAACAAACATGACTGGAGATTTTTAAAAAGTCAGTTTATTGAATGATGCCTAGAGATATTCAGCTATTCTCATAGATTGATGCCTTGCCCAACAGTCATCAGAGAGGCTTCATCAGAAACTGACAGAAACAGATGCAGTAACACACATCCATGCATTAAGACAACCTTGGGTAGTCCTACTGAAGAGAGGAAGGATTGTAGCAGCCAGAAGGGTCAAGGATATCACAAGAAAGCCAACAGAATCAACTAACCCAGGCTCATATGAACTCACCGAGACTAAACTGGCAACTAGGAAGCCTACATGGGATT
Source organism: Bramus lutescens (assembly GCA_001685075.1). Classification (NCBI taxonomy): domain Eukaryota; kingdom Metazoa; phylum Chordata; class Mammalia; order Rodentia; family Cricetidae; genus Bramus; species Bramus lutescens. The sequence goes on along the minus strand of LOEQ01004366.1, from coordinate 16,117 downwards.
GATCTATGTCCTCTGAATATATGTGACAGTTGTATAGCTTGGTCTTCTTGTGGAACTCCTAATAGTGGGAACTCGGGCTGTCTCTGACTACTTTACTGACTTTTGGGGCCCTATTCCTCATACTACGATGCCTTTCCCAGCTTTAACACGGGGCGGGGGGTGCTTAGTCTTACTAAAACTTGATATGCCATGTTCTTTTTCAATCTTCTTGGGTGATATATCCTTTTCTGAATAGAAACAGAGGAGGAGTGGATGAGGGTGGGAGGCAGAGGTGGGAAGACAGTGACTGGGAGGAGAGAAGGGAGGGAAAATTACAGTTAGGATATTAGATAGATAGATAGATAGATAGATAGATAGATAGATAGATAGATAGATAAAATCAAAATTGCTACTCCAATGCAGTTGCTTACATAACAGATGCCTTTGAGGTCTAATAGAGACGTCCATAAACTTTCTACTTATGTTCACAGTCATTCTTGCAGTATATCCATGAAAAGGAAGTACTACACTAGTTAGTTTGACTCCCCATTTACAGGATTACATCACTGGTTCTCTAGGTACTTTCAAAGACAAATAGCTTACATTGAGCAGAAGATTCTATGCAGTCATATGTAGACATATTTTAAGCTGTGTATTATGTGTTTCCTTATGGCAATAATTAATCACTCATTTCTAAGAATGCGATCTACTCAGAAGACCATTCCATATTGGCTTACTAATTCACAAAGTCCTGACACTCTGACAACTACAATTAGGAAAGAGTAGGATTTCTAAATCTGACATATTATTATCTTGACAATTAACATAGCTTTTAATTCTAATGTGTGAGTGATTTGAATATGTTCTAAAAGAAAAAGTAAGTTCTGGAAAGACTATAAAATGCGGAGTGCTTGAATGTACTGTCTCTGAACTGAATCTCATTGAAGGTTACTGGTTATTAACTTTGACTAGAATTGAAAAGGTAATGGAGATAAAGCATGCTCATTGTTTAGAAGGTCAACTTCTACTGCTAGGGCTGTATGAATTCAGCTTGGGTTTAACTAAGCTTTGACTGGAACTTGGTCAGAGTGTAGATGGGTTCCTACCATTCATTTAGCCTTCACTGGGTTTCTATAACATGATACAGAGTATCCTGGCTTCTTACAAATCATATATAAATAAAAAACATGTTCATAACACCCTAAGGATTTATCAACCACTTCTATTTAAAAGCGTGATAATGGTTAATTTTTTATGTTAACTTGACACTACCTAGAACTACCTGGAAAGAGTGTTTCAGTGTGCTGATCTTGATTAGGTTGTCCTTAACCTGTGTATATAGGAGTTTATCTTGAGTGAGGTGAGAGGACCTCCCTGATGGTTTGTTGCACAGTTTTATATCCTGGGCCCAGAACTGTTTAACAGTGAAGAAAACTAGGTAAATATCAGCAGAAGCAAAGAAGGCAACTGAGAAACAGCCATTTTCTCTCTGTTCTAGACTAGACCTGTGGGTCATGACCCTTTTGGGGGAGCACATACCAGATATTCTGCATACCAGATATTTACATTATGATTCATAACAGTAGCACAATTACAGTTATGAGATACCCACTATCACCACAACATGAACAACTGTATTAAAGGATTGCAGCATTAGGAAGTTTGAAAACTTGTTTTCAAATGTTATATGAGTAGCAGCTCTGAGTTCTTGATTCAGTTTTCCCTCACTGATGGACTATAACTTGGAATTGTAAGCAATATAAGCCCCCTCCTCCCTTATTTTTCTTTTTGTAAGGTATTTTTATCAAAACAGAAATAAAATGAGAAAAAATGGAATCATTATTTTATTGAAGACAAATAAAACTACTAAAATAATATATACTAAAAAATCATTAAAAATAAAAAGAAGGAAGGGTGAATACTAGGACTAAAAGGCTTCAGTGAGAAATGGGACCAAGAAAATGGCTCTGGGGATCAGTGGTGCAGATGAAGAACCAAAAACAAACAAACAAAGCTAAGTATGTGTGAATGGTTCAGCAGTTAAAATGTTTACCAAGCAAGCAAGAGGTCCAGAGTTGGGATATCTAGAAGCCATATAAATGTTGCCTGAGCATTGTAGCTTGCATGGAATCCCATTTTCCAAAATCCAAGGCAAGAGATTCCTAGGGTCAAATGATGAGTTGGACAGCACATATTACCAAGTTCTAGGCTTGATTGAGAGGTCCCACCTTAAATTTAAAGATGGAAGAACAATGGAGGAAGAATCCCAATATCACCTTCATACCTTCACAAGCATGAGACCAGAAATGTACACTCACCATTGTGTGCATTGTACTCACACATATGCAAACATGCATGCACAACATGCACACACCACATATACAAACATACAAAAATATATAAATAAACATAAAATTCAAACAAATTATGCAATATTGAATCTGAAATCAAGATGTAAGTTTAAGGCACTCTTGTTTATCAGAGTGCCTATTAAAACTTACCCAGGTCCCTTGAACTCAAGATCACTTATTTCACTGCCAATATAAGCCTTCAAGCTACTACATTGGTAGAAACTGTTGAGTGTTACCAAAGATACTGATAAATAGTGTAGCAATACAATATTAAACTTTGTATACAGATAAAATGTTTCATGCAAGAAGACATCATGTTGAGCCCCATTAACTTACAAACATCAGAATTTACTTTCTGAATATTGATGTTTGGGTGAGGCTGGACATGCATGGGAACATGAGGCAGGGTGGTTCTAGCCCATTCTGTGTCCAAAGCAACAGCCATTATCCAGAACTGTCTCTGAGGTTGTTTCACTCAATGACAATATGTTTTGTCTAAGTGTTGCATATTGGGGCTAATTATGCATATTTAAGCATATCAAGAGCTTTCAGTTTGAACAGGAGTTATTTTAGTGATTTAAAGAAACCCCACTGTGAGAAGATACAGCTCTTTCCTCCCTTCTTAAACAGGGTCTTATTAAATCCTCTTGGCTAAAGTCCTGAGGAAACTGTATGTGAGCAATATAATAAGAACATTTTGCTACCATTTCACTGGGAGATTAATAGGTTCTCTGTGGGTGCTCCAGTCTTCAAATGCATTGTATTTTTGTACAGAAAGGGGGTCATAGTCATTGTTTTTCTCCTTAAGGACAAAGCAGGCAGAAAATGGGGCAAGAATTGACACATACTGTTTAATACTGTCTAAATGGAACAATTCCTTAGAGAAGCAACTGATCACGGCTGAAACGTATTGTTGAAATTTTTCTCTATAGGAGGAGCAAACTCCTGGCCTGCAGAATGACTCTGGCCGTAAGACCCATCCCCCTAACTTCAAAAACATTCTGATACATTGACAACTGGCATGCTAAAAATCAGATCCTCTGCATCTATCACACATTGAAGCAGTTGTTTCCCACTGGGCCTACAGCGCACCTCCCTCCTATAAACTAGACATGCTCTCTCCCTAGTCCACACTGCTTTCCTCTCCTTACCATTGCGCGGCTTCCTGTCAGTTTCTTGCCTGGCCTATACTCTGCTATATTTCCAATGACAGCTCAAGTTATTCCTCTGAAGTATTCATGATATAATCTATTTTTTTCTTTTGAATTTTCAAAAATTAATGAATTCCCTGTCTTCAGTCCTGGCTAAAAGCAGGAAAAAAATAGTAATGTATACAAAAGTTTTCTATCTCAAAACAGTCATCGAAGAAGAAAATAGGCAGCTTGAAGCACACAGCTCCACACAGGCTAAAAATCTCTAGAAACACACAGCTTTGAAGTATTCATCTTAAGAACATTCAGTGTGTTCTGAGAAAAGAACATGGCTTATGAAATATTTTAGCCATTCGCACCCTCATGTGAAGTGCTGCATGCAAATTAATATACAGTAAAATCAAGGAATCCCTCAAGGTCAGATTTCTTTAAGCTTTATAGCACTCTAGATATAACTAGATAATATTCTCTAAAGAAAAGAAAAGTATTGTCAATAAATAATTGTTTCCAGGAACAATAATAGCTCTGTTCTAGGAAAAACCCAAATCACTATCATATTTGAGTTCCAGAAATACAAGGAAACTGTGTTCCCAGCACTTTACTAAAGTCACTGTGTAAAGCTATGAGTAGTAGTGTAACCACACTCTCTATACCTAGTATAGGAAAAGTGTTAGCACTCCATCACCTAAGACAACGACACCAGGTCAAGACAGGAAGACTTATTATTGCCAATAGCAACTCAGAAGGGGGAAACCTTCTTTCTCTGAGTTTATAGGAGAAATCAAGCTAGTGAAATTAATTTCAAAATTATAATCAAATAATTGCCATTTAAAAAGAAATAAGTGTAATAAGTTAATATTTCTAGTATATCTTTATGGTGGCAGTTGTCTTAGTTTCATTCACTGTGGCTGTGATAAAATGCTCTGATCAAAGTAACTTCAAGTAAGAAAGGCATTGGTCGGCTTACATTGCAGGTTACAGTCTTTTACTGTGGAAAATTTAAACATGAATTGAAGAAGCTAGTCACATCTGTATTCAAGAGCAGAGGGAGAGTAAACGCGTGCATGCTTACTGCTCAACATTTACACACTCCGGGACCCAAACCCAGGGAATGGTGCCACCTACAGTGGACTAACAATATCAGGAAAATCACTAAAGTTATACTCAGAAGACCATTTGGTCGAGTCAGTCATTATTGAAACTCTCTTCCCATGTAATCTATGCTCTGTCAAATTGACAATTGAAAGTAGATGTCAATGCACCAAAATAATAGGCTTGATCTTAACATCCTCATATGTATGCCTCATTATCCCTTTTCCTCATTGGGTCCCTTCTCCCACCACCTTTCCATACCCCTTCCCTTTTATAGCTGCTCCCCTTCTTGCCTCCCAGTCGGTTCATATTGCTATTCTTATTGCATGTATTTTTAACTCTAATTCCTAATAATATTTAATTTCATAGTTCTTGAACAGAGTTGTGCTGTGATTTATTAAAAGATATTTTGATATAGATTTTAAGCGTGAGTTAAGGAAAAGAGAGGTGCTGTATGCATGAGCTTCTCAAAGAAGGGTTCCATGTTATTGAGACAGTGGTGACTATATATGAGATATCAGATGTCTTTGTAATTCCACTGTTAGATAATTTTCTTTTGTGCATGTGTATATATTTTAGTGTGTGCAGGTATACTTGTGTGTATGGGCGCCCATTCCTGTGTGCAACCATGCTTATGAAGTCCAAGACACAATCTCAGTTGTCACCCCTCAGGCATCCTGTTCTCATTAACTGACTAATTTTTTCTCTCATAATATCATACATATATGTAATGCATTCTAATTACTCTTAGCCTCCACTCTATCTTATCTCCTTTCCATTCCTGACAACACCCTCCTCCTCTCAAGACATTTCCCTAAGTCATTTTTTGTTGTTGTTGTTTCTTTATTTTATGACTCACTGTATTTAACCAGAGGTGTATGTGTGACCATGAATTTTTGGATCCTGATCCTTACAAACGGATAAAAACCCAGAAGGCAATTACTGCCTGTCTCCCAAAATCCATTTGCAGCCAATGTATCCCTCTCCCCAACCCATGTTTGACTTTTGATAGACCCAGTCTTTTGCAGACTCAGTGTAGTCAACAGAAGTTGTTGTAAGATCATAGTTACAATGACTGTGCCCTGCCCAGAAGACAGCATTTCATTCCCTTTTCCTTACCTTCCAGCCTTCACGTTCTTTCTAGGCCACCTTCTTCAAGATTATCTCAGCCAAATGAGGAAGATATTTTAGGATATTTTAGTCCTGTGTTAGGACTGAGCACTCAACTCTTTCCTATATCCAGTACCTTTAACAACCATGCCATTTATTACAAAGAGTAACTCTCTGCTTAAGGCTGAGTAACATTTGTCTGTGTACATAAACATAGGTAGTTTGAAGGCACCATGATGTGGATGTCCTTCTGTATATGTGTTGCTTTACTGGTTGAAGAATAAAGCTGTTTTGGTCAATGACTTAGCAGAGTAAAATCAGGTGAGAAATCCGAACAGAGATGTATAGAGAGAGTAGGCAGAGTCAAAGAGATGCCATGTAGCTGCCAAAGGAGAAAAATGCTCAGAACCTTTCTAGTAAGCCACAGACAGCATCATGGAGGTACACAGTATAATAGAAATGGGTTACTTTAAGATATAAAAGCTAACTAGAAATATGCCTAAGCCATTGGCCAAGCAGTGCTGTAATTCATATAGTTTCTATATGATTATTTAGGTCCAGGCAGCAGACAAATGAATGAGCAGTTTCTGCTTACAGCATCATGTTAATACATTTAAACAGAAATAGTAAGATTCCTTCCCCCAAGGTCAGTGCCCTATCAAGTCAGAGGCTGTTATGCAGGATGGGAGTTTATTTATGAAGTCCATGCTGGGAAACAAGTCCCATTCAATTATAAAGGGGTTGGTTACCCCCATAGAGTTATACTACTATGGAACTAATACACACATCTTGCCTAGTAGGTTATGACTATAGTTATCAATGTGATAATATTAATGTAACTGATTCCCATAAAGCTTATAGGAAGTGGTACTATTAGAGGTATGACTTTGTTGGAATAAGTATGGCCTAGTTGGAGGAAGTATATCACTGTAGGGGTATACTTTAATGGTGTAGGAAATTCTTCTGTATATGTGTTGCTTTTATTAGTTAATGAATAAAGAAGCTGTTTGGGGCCTGTGATAGGGCAGAATAGAGCTAGGTGGGGAAGACTGAACTGAATGCTGGGAGAAAGAAGGTAGAGTCAAGGAGAAGCCATGGATCCACCAGAGGGGAAAGACATGAGCTGCCAGCTGGAACCTTGCTGGTAGGCCATGAGCCTCATGGTAAAATATAAAATAATAGAAATGGGTTAACCAAAGATATAAGGGATAGCTAGCAATACACTTAAGTGATTGGCCAAGCAGTGATTTAAATAATATAGTTTCTGTGTAGTTATTTTGTAGTCTGGGTAGTCAGGAACAAACAAGCAGGCTTCTACTATACTTTAAGGTCTTTTATATGCTCAGTGTATCTTCCAATGTCACAGTTGACTTCCTGTTGCCTGCAAGATGTAGGGCTCTCAACTACTTCTCCAGCACCACGTCTGCCTGCACACACTATACTCTGAGCTACCATGCTCCCCACACTAACGATAATGAACTGAACCCCTGAACTTTAAGCTACCCCAATTAAATGTTTTTCTTATAAGAGTTGCCATGGCCATGGTGTCTCTTCAAAGCAATAGGAACCCAAGCTTGGTGTGTGAAGGTCATCTGTCTATGTGTTAGTTTCATTGGTTAATAAAGAAACTGCCTTGGNTGAGCCTCATGGTAAAATATAAAATAATAGAAATGGGTTAACCAAAGATATAAGGGATAGCTAGCAATACACTTAAGTGATTGGCCAAGCAGTGATTTAAATAATATAGTTTCTGTGTAGTTATTTTGTAGTCTGGGTAGTCAGGAACAAACAAGCAGGCTTCTACTATACTTTAAGGTCTTTTATATGCTCAGTGTATCTTCCAATGTCACAGTTGACTTCCTGTTGCCTGCAAGATGTAGGGCTCTCAACTACTTCTCCAGCACCACGTCTGCCTGCACACACTATACTCTGAGCTACCATGCTCCCCACACTAACGATAATGAACTGAACCCCTGAACTTTAAGCTACCCCAATTAAATGTTTTTCTTATAAGAGTTGCCATGGCCATGGTGTCTCTTCAAAGCAATAGGAACCCAAGCTTGGTGTGTGAAGGTCATCTGTCTATGTGTTAGTTTCATTGGTTAATAAAGAAACTGCCTTGGCCTTTTGATAGGCCATCCCTTAAGTGGGTGGAGTAGACAGAACAGAATGCTGGGAGAAAGAAAGCTGAGTCATTTAGACGCCATGCTTCTCCTACCCAAGACAGTGGTTAGACTCATGCTGGTAAGCCACAGTCAAGTGGCAATACGCATTAATAGAAATGGGTTAATCAAGATGTGAGAGTTAGTCAGTAAGAAGCTAGAGCTAATGAGCCAGGCAGTGCTTAAATGAATACAGTTTCTGTGTAATTTATTCCAGGGCTAAGACAGCCATGTAGGAGCTGGGCTGGACAAAAAGCAGGCCCACACTCCTATTTGTTACAGAATGGCACCCACATGGATAACTGCATCCACATAAACCCTGGGCCAGCTTGGAAAGTAATTCTAGAACAAAATGACAGCATTGCACATGGTTTCCTGGTAGCAGCAATTTCTTGGGTCTTCTTTGCTTGCTAGAGGCAGGCAAGTGCTCTCATTTAAGAGAGGCTTCCTGACTCAGCTTTAACTGAAAAACCTTGCAGCTCTTTTAAGAGGTTCTGCTGTGAAACACTTAGATAGTGTTGATGAAAAGCTCACCGCATGCTTTTTGGTTTTCAGTGATAGCAGGAAAAAAGCTGTGCTGTTTTAAAATGTCAGCCATCCTGCCAAGGCAAACTCTAATTCTTTGAGGCAGGAGTTCAGCTGCAGAGAGAGGACTTGAGTGTTGCCTGTGGACATACTGTTGCAGCTTGCTTGCTGGCAGGGACCTTGAAACGCCATACAGTTGTGGCAATAAAATGGCTACAGCCAGTACCTCCACCATGAGGCTGGAAAGCTAAGGAATGGGC
>LOEQ01004365.1:61962-97536 GCA_001685075.1 Bramus lutescens | reverse complement strand
AGTAGGAAGTGGGAAGATGTGGGCTGCCACTGGTGAGCCTGGCAGGAAGTCCCTACAGTGAGCCATGCTGTGCTTGTAGCTTAAGGAAAGTCCCAAAGCCAGGAGTCGACCAGATGCTGCAAGTTTTCAGCAGGGGTTTGTAGCCCACCAGGGTGGCTCTTTGGAGTTCCCCATTACAGAGCCACAGTATGGAGAGTATTAAAAGACATGGCTGACAGCAGAGCACTCAGTCACAAGTGGACTTCTATATCATATACCCTTCCCCCAAGGCTCAGGGACCAACACAGAGGAGAGGCAAAAACACTGTAAGAGACAGAAGCAAAACAGAATCTTCTGGACATGACCAGATTGCTGCATTCGTGATCTTACAGTGACTGCCGCTGACTGCACAAAGCACGCACGAGACCAAGTTCAACATTCCAACATAGGGAGGAGACACTGACTATGGAAAGTTGATGGCTTCTGGGGAAAGAAGAGTCTATTTTCTTTAAGGATGTGGCCCTGGTAGGTTGACCAGGTGAATGACCCCACACCAGTATGTGTATGGGCAGCACAAAGTGGACTCTGTGGGTAATAAAAATTTAAAGAAAGGGATACACAAATTTGGAATGTATAGGGGAGTGGAAGTGGACCTGGGAGGAGTTATGGAGAGGAATGGGTAGGTGGATAAATGTGACCTAAGACACTGGATGGATGAACTTCTCAATGAATGAATAAAAATATAAAAGTACATTTTAACATGGCATGACATGCGTGGTAAGTGCTTAATACATGAAAGCTATAAAAGCATTTACTCTCATCAACTACTAGAGTGGTTAATCTTGATTGTCAATTTTATCAGATTGAGAAATATCTAGGGTATTAGTAAAGTGCCTGTAGGTGTGTAGGGCATTGCCAGAGATCATAAATGAAACAGGAAAACTCACCATGAATTCAGGCAGCGCCAGTCAATACACTGGAGGAATGAATAGTTAAAAGACAAGACAGTGCCTGCTGGCTCAAGCGTTCATAGACCACCCCTTTCTCTTACCTGTTTCTGGCCACTTTGGTGAGAGCTCCGCCTTCATGGACTGAAACCTCAGAAGCTGTGATAAAAATAAGCCATTGCTCCTTTGACTTATTTCTGTCCAGCATTTGGTCATGATGATAAAGACACTAACACTAACCAACTTAACATGCTGAGGATGCCTTTCGTAATAGACACCAGAGATATAAAAAGGTTGTCTTTTCCTCAAATATTTTTAGGTAAAATTAGAGGATTGGAACATAAAATCAAAGACAATTAAATTTCGGTTTAAATTATTCAATCCCTTTCATGTACCATATATTAAGACAGATCCAAGCTACACAATTAAGACCCATATTATGGCTGCCCTCAAGGGGTGTCACTGCTACCAGGACCAACACATGATTTTCAGAGATGAATAGGAGATAGATAGATATATGGGTATTTATGCTAGTTGGATCTCAAGGTCCTTTTGTCTATAAGTATTTTTAATTAAGCTAAATTGAGCATTAATGGTTACGTTTTCTTTTTAATAAGTTCAGACCACCAATAGCATATGTCTTAGTTTCCTGTCTTGATGCTATGATAAAGTGCCCTGGAAACAAGTACCCTGAGGAGAAATGGTTTGTTTAACTTATAGTTCCAGATTTCAGTCAGCACTGTGGTAAAGCCACAGTGGCAGAAGCTTGAGGGAGCTAGTGACAATGATCCACAATCAACAGCAGGAAGAGCAGGAATACATCTATGCCTACACTCTGCTCATCTTGTCCAATTCTTATAAGGTCCAGAAATCAAACATGGAACTGTTCTACCCAGGGTAAACTGGGTCTTCCTACCAATTAACAGAATCAAGACAAACCCCACAAACAAGCCCACAGGCCAACCTAATCTAAACATTCCCTCCTTGAAACCTCTTCCCAGCTGATTCTAGATTATGATAAATTGACACCTAAAATTAACCATTATGGCAACTTAATTTATGTTGACCTAACATAAATGTATCATATGAATATCTCTATTTAGTGAATTTTCCTGTGGTAATATGCTGGTGGGTTAGTTCTACAATGCCATCAAAGGCTCGGACTCAGTCCTGTCTTTTTAAAATTATTTATACTTTCAGCTTCAATCCTGGTATTGCAGTTTGAGTCATGATGGTCATTAAAACTCTGTTTCATTTTTGTGTCAAAGAGATTAGATAAATAGGAGTTGGCATACATGAGGGAACAGGGAATTGAAGTTTTTTAGTCTATTGTGCCTTTGTATTGACATACTCGAGAATTATATGGCCTCTAGACATAGATAAAAGAGGGTATCCTACATCTTTAAAGGTCCAACAACATCCAGATCTTAGCCTGTGTACAATGTATAAACAATTGACCTCATGGATTTATCCATACATTGTTTCCATTGACAATAATCTTCACCCTCAATTCTCAAGTAATAATGCTCAAAAATTATCATCTATTTGCCGGGTGGTGGTGGCACATGCCTTTAATCCCAGCACTCGGAGGCAAAGGCAGGTGGATCTCTGTGAGTTTGAGGCAAGCCTGGTCTACAAGAGCTAGTTCCAGGACAGATAGCACTGTTAACACAGAAAAACTCTGTCTCTAAAATACACACACAAAAAAATATCATCTATGCAATTGCAGTACTTCTGTTTTATAAATGTCCCAGGAAGAAATCAGCATCAGTTATGAAATGATGGACCAGGGTTGGTCATACTAGTCTACTAACTAAAGGATATTATTTTTTTCTTTTTTTATCTAAAAGTTTTTTTCATTTTAGGTACCAATCCCAGTTCCCATCTTTCCCCTTCTCTCATTCCCAACCTCTCCCCATCCCACTCCCCACCCACTCCTCATAGGGGTTATGGCCTCCCTTGGGGAATCAACAAAGCATGCATACCAATTTGAGGCAGGACCAAGCCCCTCCCCATTATGTCAAGACTGAGCAAGGTATCTCACCATAGGAAATGAGCTCCAAAAATCCAATTCATTCACCTGGTATAAGTCCTGGTTCCATCCATTGCCCCCTCCCCCGCCCACACACACACAACAGATCAAACCACATAATAGTGTGGGACAATGGCCTGTATTCTGTCAATTATATTTTAAATAAATGCTGATTGGCCAGTAGCCAGGCAGGTAGTATAGGCGGGACAACCAGACAGGAAATAGAGGCAAATGAATGAGAACGGGAGAATTCTGGGAAGAGGAAAGCCCATTCCTCTGCAGTCCTGATCTAGCCACAGAACAAGCAAGATGTGACTGCCTCGCTGAAAAAGGTACCAAGCCACATAGCTAACACAGACAAGAATAATGAGCTAATATAAGTTATAAGAGTTAATAAGAAGCCTGGGCTAATGGGCCAATCAATTTATAACTAATATAGACCTCTATGTGATTTCTTTGGGACTTAACTGCAGGAATCAGGCAGGACAGAAAACTCAGTCAACAGCAGAACTTTCACTGACATCCAGAGGGCCTGGTTTGTCCCCAGCTGCCAATCCAGAGTCCATGAGCTCCCACTAGCTAGGGTCAGCCGTCTCTGTGGTTTTCCCCATCATGATCTTGACCCCTCCCTTGCTCATATGACCCCTCCTCCTTCTCCTCTATTGAACTCCAGGAACTTAGTCCAGTGCTTGGCTATGGATTCTTGCATCTGCTTCCATTAGTTACTGGATGTAAGTTTTATGATGACAATTAGGGTATAATCACTAATCTGATTATAGGGGAAGGCCAATTCACGTACCCTCTCCACTATTGCTTGGAGTCTTGGCTGGATTCACCCTTGTGGATTCCTGAGAATTTCTCTTGCACCAAGTTTCTCCCTAACCCATAATTACTCCCTCTATCAAGATATCTTTGTTCTCCCTCTCTGTCCCTCCCCCAACTCAACCATTTTGATTCCTCATGTTCCCATCCCCGACCCCCTCCCTTCTACCTCACTTCCAGTTTACCCAGGAGATCTTAACCATTTCTCCTTCCTAGGGCCCTCCATGTCTGTTCCTCTTAGGATCCTCCTTTTTACCTTTCTCTGGGGTTGTGGATTGTAGCCTGTATCCTTTGCTTTACATCTAATATCCACTTATGAGTACTGTATTTGTCTTTCTGAGTCTGGGTTACCTCACTCAGGATGGGTTGTTTGTTCTAGTTCCATCCATTTGCCTACAAATTTCAAGTTGTCATTACTTTTTACTGTTGAGTAATCCCACTGTTTAAATGTATCACATTTTCTTTATGCATTCTTTGGTTGAGGGGCTTCTAGGTTGTTTCTAAATTCTGGTTATTACAAGTAATACTGCTTTAAACATAGTTCAGCAAATAGTAAACAAAAACAATTTGGCATTGGCATAAAAACAGAAACATGGATCACTGGAATTAAATTGAAGACCCTGACATAAATTCCCACACCTATGGGCACTGGACTTTTGACAAAGAAGCCAAAAATATGCAATGGTAAAAAGAAAGCACCTTCAACAAATGGTGCTGGCATAATTGGATGGCAGCGTGTAGAAGAATGCAAATAGATCCATGTCTATTGCCCTGCACAAAATTCCGCTGTAAGTGGATCAAAGACCTAAAAACATGAACCAATTACACTGAAGCTGATAGAAGAGAAAGTGGGAAGTACCTTGAACACACTGGCACAGGAGACCACTTCCTGAATATAACACCAGTAGTACAGACACTAAGATCAACGATTAATAAATGAGATCTTCTGAAACAGAAAAGCTTCTGTAAGGCAAAAGACACTGTCAAGAAGACAAAATGGCAGCTTACAGAATGGGAGAAGGTTTTCATCAACTCCACATCTGACAGAGGGCTGACCTCCAAAATATATAAGAAACTAGACATCAAAATACCAAATAATCCAGTCAAAAATGGGATACATATCTAAACTGAGAATTCTCAACAGAAGAATCTCAAATGACTGAAAGACATTTAAGGAATTGCTCAACATCCTAAGCTATCAGGGAAATTCAAATCAAAATGACTCTGAGATGCCATCTTAAACCTATCAGAATGGCTAAGATCAAAAACATTGATGACAGCTTATGCTGGAGATGTGGAATAAGGGGAATATTCCTCCATTGCTGGCAGGAGTACAAACTTGCACAGTCACTTTGGAAATCACTATGGCAGTTTCTCAGAAAATTGGAAATCATTCTACCTCAAGATCCAGAGATACCAGTCTAGGGCATATACCCAAAGGATGCACAACCATACCACAGAAACTACTTTAACTTTCATTTTATTTATTCTTTGTGTCTTTCACATCTTGATCCCAATCATTTACCCATCCCTTTGTATTTGAACTGTACTCTTGCAAACCTGCACCAAAACTAAAATAAAATTTAAGAAAAAGAAGGAAAAAGGGGAAATTCTCAGCATGGAAATTGTAGTATGACACAGTGAGTTACCTTTTTATCCATTTATCTTTACTTGCAAGTGTTCATTGCAAAGAGGCATTGGTCTGGTGTGAAGCCTCTGGTTTCTGCTACATTATCAATACTGGGCCCTCACTGGGACTATTCTTAAGATATTTTATTGTCGCCCTGTACCATTGAGATCCTGAAGCTTTAGGTCTCCAGGATTGGCACCTTCATGTGCTCCAGCGGATCATAGATAGAGTGGATGTTGGGGTGAGCCAACTCATAACCCTGGTTCTGGGCCTAGGTAGTTGCATCAGGGCTGGTCAGTATGCTAGGTCTGCCCCCACCAACAACCTCACCACCAGGGTGAGCTCTCCAGCATTGCTAGTTCACCCTTTCAGCTCTGAGCAAGTTCTCCCCTTCATGCCCTCAGAGTTGGCACTCTCACACCTGGACCATGAGGGCAAGCTCTACTGTGTTGCCCAGAAGAGATGCAGGGGTCCCTCTCCTGAGTGCTACAGGTCATGATGGGCCAGGACAGCTCTCCTGCTCTTATGACCTCAGAGCCAGCTCACAGGCAACAAAGAGGAGTAGGAGGGGCAGGAGGAGGGTGTCTCTTTCCTGGCCATACCACCATATGGCACATAAGGGGTAAGGTGGAACATCTCTCCCCCACTCACACCACTGCATGAAGATGAGTAGTGGGGATAGCTCTCCATGCTCACAACTTTGGGGCTGGCTCATCCACACCTCCACCAATAGGGTTGACTCTACCGTGCTGCCCAGGAGAGATGCAGGGTCTGCTCTCCTAAGTGCTGCAGCTAGTGAGGGGCTGGGAAATGCTCTCCAGTTTTTATAACCTCAGGGCCAGCTCTCTTACCAGCCTCAGGCATGTGATTAGAGGACATCTCTTCCCCACACATGTTGTCATATAGCAGATGAGGGTCTGGGCCAAATATTTCATGCTCACATTCTGTGAATGGCTCATTCAAGGCCAGCTCACCCAGACCCCAATAAACAGGGTGAGCTCCACTGTGTTCCCCAGACAAGGCTCAGGGCCTGCTTTCTCAAGTGTTGCAGATGATAAAGGGGAGGGTCAGCACCCTCACCAGCTGGAGGCAGTAGGGGCAAGGAAGGATAACATCTTTCCCTTGGTCGCATCACCAAACAGCAGATGAGGAAAGCGGTACCAGCCATGCCTTGCTCACACTCTTAGAGCTGGTTCTTCTGTGCCCATCTACATGGTCAACTTTACTGCCAAGGTGAGGCAGAGGGCCTGCTCTCCCAAGTGCTGCAGTTGGTGAGGGGTTGGGTCAAGTTCCCCACCTGATGCAGATGGTAAGGGGCGGGGGGAGTAGGGCATCTTTTCCTCACCCATGCTACCATATGGGACCCTACCTGCTCTCCCATTCTCACGCCTTCAGGGCCAGCTTGACCATGTTCCTGTAAACAGGGACATCTCTATTCTGCTGCTCAGGTGAGGCAAAGGATCCTCTCTCCTGAGTGTTTTAGCCAGTGAGGGGCAGGACCAGTTCTCCCCTAGTGTTGCAGATGGGGTCAACTCTGTACAACCATGTCCTCTCAGCCTTTGCTGGTATCATGAGCCATGACATCAACAGAGACACAGCTGCATCAGAACCATGAATCCAGACATGACCCATGCCCAGAAATCACCATAGCCCTCAGCCTGTTCCACAACTCTTTTGCAACTTCAGATATACCTCTGTCCACAGGATATAAAGCATTCTGTCTTTCTCTCTCCAATACCATACTATACATTTGCTCATCATAATAGTACCCATCTGCTGAGCACCTTGAGGTGCTGGGTGGGGCCATGTTTTTCCTTGGAGCCCAGGATGGACCTTCCCAGGCCTGTATGTGGGTCTCTTTGTCTCACTCAATCTATTATGACACTTGTCAGAACCATGCTTCCTCATCACAAAGAGATTATAATAGTGCCCAACTACTTGGTGCCTCTGATGGTTGGGCTCATGGTTGATGAGGAGATGTTTCTTGAATCATCTTACAGGATGTGGCTATAAACCCTGAGCAGTGTTTGGTTGAGTCCCAGCGGCATGGTCATCTTAGCTGTGTTTGGTTTAGTTCCAATGGCATGGTGTGGGGCAGAGGTATTGCTAAAAGCTTCTTGCTAGCCAGGGCTAAAAACACTGGACTTGAGATTCTATTACTTTTTAAATCAATTGTTTCACTAAATACCTGGGCAGTTACATTTTAAAAACTCTTGTGTTGAATATAAGCAGGCCACCAACTGATATCAGCAGTGAGAAATTAATGTTTGGAATAATTATTAAGACTTGAGAAGCACAAATGAGATTTCAGCCAAAACTATAGGTGAAATACTTTCTCAGACAAAATGAGTATTATAAAGATGAAATATTGTGGAATGAGGTGTGCTGTGGAATAATCTTTCTGTACACTGCATGAATATATGTACTACTCTCATTGGTTAATAAAAGAGCTGACTGGCCTATGGCTAGGCAGGAAGAGATTGGGAGGAAGAGCCAGACTAGTAGGATGATGGGAAAAAGGGAGGAGTCTGAAGAAGACACCATGAGATACAGAGTGCACAGGATGAGAAGTACATATGTGAGGTAAATGAGCCTTGGGGCAGTGTAACATGAGGGGCCTGCTTGTGGGGTTTCTGTCCTGCCCTGTTCCCACATCCAGCAAGTCCCAAAGAAAATCACACAGAGAGCCTACATTAGGTTATAAACTGATTGGCTCATTAGCTCAGGCTTTGTATTAGCTCTTATAACATATATTACTCCATTATCCTTAACTATGTTAGCCACATGGCTCAGTACCTCAGCCGGGTAGGTTACATCTTGCTTCTTGGTGGTCTGAGCAGGAATGAGGGAGGGAGCTTCCTGCTTCCCAGAACACTCCTGTTCTCTTTTCTCCACCTCTACTTCCTGTCTGGTTTTCCCGCCTATACTTCCTGCCTGGCCAATCAGCATTTATTTAAAACATGATTGACCGAATACAGACAATTCTCCCACACCAGGGCAACACATAAATGAACAGAAATAGGTTCATTTAAGCTAGAAGAGCTAGTTAGTAACAAACCTAAGATAGCATCTGAGCATTTATAATTAATAACAAGTCTCTGTGTAGTTATTTGGGAACCAGCTTGAGGTTCTGCCTCAAGAGAAAAGTCTGCCTACAGAAGTGACATGTTTGTGAGGTAATGATTAGTGCAAAATGAGGCAATGTATTTGTGAGGTGGTTATTACTGTGGGATTGCTGTGAAGTCATTAGATTCATATGGGAATAAAGTGATTAAAAGCTGAAACTAGAAAGGGGATTAGGACCTCACTGGTCAGTTTCTTAGTGATAAGGAAGAGAAACTGACTGAAATTTGCTAAAAATAAAGGATGAATGGATGGAAACATATCAGAAGTATATGACATAATTTGCTAAACGCCTGGGAAATTGAACACATAAACTAGGTGAAATATAGAAAAACTAAGCTTCCAAGGTCACAGTTGGAATCAGCACCAGACAGGTCCAGGGGTGATACCATTGTCTGCAGAGATACACCATTAGTGGACACTAATACCTATATGAGTCGTTGCCACTCCAGTCCCAAGAAATAAATTATCCAGCTGCCAACATCCCTTACTTGTCTTCATCATTTCTAATTCAAAGTCAAGATCTTTTCATAAGCGAGATACTAGATACCAGGAAACTGGCAAACAGGACCATCTACCAAGATTGATCCTTCCCCAACTACCAAAAGCGTTTGTAATTAATTATGTTTTTATAATGTATAATTCTTTATTAATCTACTTCATGCTATTCATTGAAAGAAGAAACAGATTTTAATATATATTTATACTGCCCGCTATAAGTGAATGTATTTTAATTTTTAATGTTTATAATTGAAATAGAATTACATCACTTTCCCATCTCTTTTCTCCCTCCAGTCTCCCATACTCCCTCTTCTTATTCTCAAGTTCGTAGTCTCTTTTTTGACATACCACTCCACAGACGACTACTCAACAATGTTCATAGCTGTCCTAGTCACAATAGCTAGGAAGTAGAAACAACCTAAATGCCCTTCAACAGATGAATAAATAATGAAAATGTAGCACATATTCATGGTGGAATATTATTCAGCTGTAAAGAAAAATGGAATCATGAAATCTGCAGGTAAATGTGTGGACCTACAAAAGATTATTACACTGAGTCATATAACTAATTCCTTAGTAAATAGAGGGACAACAAGATTGAGGTTATTGGCTGGATGAGAGGAAGAGAGGACAAGGGAGAAATGATCATGGCCTTTAATGAGTACACTTACGCTCAGCTTCACAAGGACGGGAAGAGAGTGCTCAGTGTTTCTGTTTAACAGACAAGGAAACTGTCAGGGATGTGACCAGATAAGTAGTTCTCTCAAGAGCCTGTCCCTGATTGGAAGATAGTCAGGAGTGTGAATGGTATAAGACAAGAGACATCAAAGAAGATGGAAGCCGAAAAGAAGATGAAAGGGAATATTTGAGCATTTTTGTTTAAAAAATAGTTTTTAGGCCTTTGAGAATATCACATGTGTATACATTGTGAAGATTTTCTATTTTTTTAAAGTTTGTCTTATTTATTCTTTGAAATTTTCATATGTGTATAAAAAGTTCATATATGTATAAAATGTATGTATAAAAAGTATCTTGATTATATCCACCCCTCACTTCCAACTCCACACAAGACTCCCTGATCATATCTACCCCACAACTTCATGTCCTTTTTAATAATTTTATTTACTTTTTAACCCCCTGAGTCCAATTAGTGCAGCCCATGCGCGTATATGTACAGGTCTGCAGTCACCCACTGCAGCATGGGGAACCAATCTATGGCCACACTACTAAAGAAAAGTGGCTCTCCCCCCAACACACAACACCCATCTACTGCCAAAAGGTCCTCAGCTAAGGGCTGGACCTTGGGAGTGTTCCTCCAAGCACATGCTTGAATTTTTAACTAGCCTTTTCTTGTGTAAGTCTTGTGTAAGTAGACACAGCCCATGAGTTCAATGTGCAAGAACCATGTCACATAGGGTACATAATTTATAGCTCTCCTCCCCATCTTTGGGCTCAAGCATTCTTTCCACCCCTTCTGCTAGTTTGTGTTTTGATCCTACCCTCTCCTCTCCAAATCCTTCCAGATCCTCCTGCCACATCTCTCTCCCAACAACATACACTGTTTTTGTTCTTTAAGCCACTACATCTAACCACTAATGTATGTATGTAAGTTAGCATGTAGACCGTGTTTTTGAGCTTGGGCTTGCACCAGAGTGAGCAGGAGTCCATCAAATTTCAGATCACTCAGCTCCACTTCAGCACTGCTGATTGGGCAGGCCTGGCTAGACGCTAGGAACCTACAGCTTTAACGAGTTCTAAGTTGATGCTGTGCTTTAAATGAAATGGATTCAAGTAAAATTCTCAGAACTCAGTAAGATATGAAGCACTTTTAATGAAATACATTACTAAGGTCACCAATCTTTCTCTTCTATTATTATAATAGCACTTTAAAATATACACACATAAAATGAAGTATAAACTCCAAATGCTTTCAGCTCATTCCAGCTCATATGCAATAACAAAGCCTAAACCATGTTTAATTTTGGTACATTTGGAGCTGTGGAATTAATACAATTCAACTTAGCATTAATTTTTAATGTGACAGATTATATTGCTCTGCTGAAATTAAATGACTATTGTTACATTTAAGAGGCAGAAAAAACACATACCCTCAAAACCAATTCTATTTTTAATCTGTTTGTAATATTTGTGTGCATAATAATTATTTGTATAAATGTATTCCCCAAATGATATTGATGACTTCCAAGGTTTAATTCCAACCTTATAGTTAAGCAAAACTCCATCATTGTGTTTTTCATAATAATCTCTATAAGAGTTTCTAATGCAGTCTAAGAAACTCATGACATTATTAAAATCTATATTAAATGGTTACTTTCAAAATATTTTATTTTGTTTATATTTATGTGCCTTATGCAAATGGGTAGGTGGGGTGTCCACAGAGGCCAAAGAGGGTGCTGGTCACACAGGAGCTAGAGTTACAAGTGGCTGTAAGTTGCCAAAGTTGAGTGCCAGGAATAAAACTCAAACCCTCCTAATCAGCAGCAAGTGTTTTCAACTATGAGCCATCTCTCTAGTCCCAGTTAAATAGTTCTTGGATGTACCAACTGCTGAACATGGTGCCAGCCTACAGAGATTCCTCCAGGCACCCAGCAGAGCCTACTCACAGACCAGTTTATGCCCCCTCACTCCTTTCAGGAAGTTTCTCAGCCATAAAGATCCTTTCTACAAACTCTTTCCAGCCTATACCCTTTGGCAAGTCTCCTTGGTACCACGTGTCCTACTACATGAATCTGTGATACCTATAGTCTACAGTGAAACTTGAACTTTAACTATGCAATAGTTCCTTTTTGAGCTTTTATTTTATTTTTAGTTTTGTGTGTATGGTGGGGTTTGTATGCACATGAGCACAGGGCCGGCTGAAGCTGGAAGAGGGCACCAGATTCCCTGGAGCTGGAGTCTGATGCCTGTAAGACAGTATGAACCCACTATAAGAGCAGCCTTAACCACTGAGCCATCTCTCCAGCCCTGAGTGAGCTCTTTTAGGTATTGGTTTTCATTCCCTCGGTTCTATGGGTCACTTTTCCTCTTTCCTTGTTATTTCTGTGTTCTTTCAAATCTTCTTTTGCTCCTTTGAAAGTTGTGAAGATTAATGTTAGTTATCAATGTATATGAATCTGGAATCATCTGGGAAGATGAAATTCCTGGAAAGTCTGGTAAGTTGCCGTGATTATGCTGAGATGGGAACACTTGCCCACTGTGGGTGGTGTAATCTCCATGTTCTGGAATGCTGGCTGTGTAAAATGGAGAGAAGAAGCTAAGAATGCATTTGTTACCTTCTGTTTCTTGATTTTGGATGCAAAATCACCAGCCACTTCAAACTCCTTAACTTCCCCCACCATGATGGGGCATATACTGAACCATGAGGCAAAATAAACCCTTTCTCCCTTGAGTTTGTCAGAGCATTTACCACAGCAACAGAAGAGTAACCAAGAAAGAGAGAGGCTGCTTTTTAGTAGCTAACAATTCCTTCTGTGTTTCCCTTCTTTAAACTACCATTGTGGTTTTGTCTTCTGGTTGAATGCTAATTAGTTTATGAGGGGTCATTAAAATGATACACTGCCCAATTATGATGTTGTATCAATATAAAACATACATTTTTAAATGCAAAGCATTTGTGGAATCTCCAAGTACATGGCAGATCACTTTGAAAGTCACAAAACTGAAGAGAAATTTTTTATGACAAATTGATGTCTTAACCAATTGAATGCTGGTATTTTAGGAAAGACTAAAATGGAAGAATATGACCAGTTGCTTTGAAAGAGGTGGCAGTTGGTGATTGTGTCCAGTGGATATGACAAGCAGATATGGACACGGGAGGGGAATTTAGGGGTAAGAGGGAGGAGGTGGCAGACAAAGGCTTCAGATCAGGATATACATCCACACCTAAGGAGAAAGTGCAGAAGGGGAAGGAAAGAAAGATAAGGGCAAGGCAGGCATGGTAGAGCAGAATTCAGCTGGAAAGAGCTCAGTCAGTAAAGTGCTTTCCACACGAATTTGAATTGGATTTGGGACATATCTAAAAGCTGACCATAGTTGTGGGTACATATCTGGAGCCCACTGGCCAGCCGATCAAATGAAAATCCTTATCAGAGAGAGAGAGAGAGAGATTTCTGTTGCAAAGTGAAACCTGAGATAAGTAAGCCTTTCCACGACCTACTGGGAAGTCAGGTCACAGGTGATTTTGAAAATCTTGGTAAAAGACGATGTTGACTTGGCCCATGATAGTGCCAGGAAGAAGAGAAACGTGAAGAGATGAGAGATAATTAAGAGGTGAAATCAATAGTGAGATATTAGAGAAGGAACAAGGAAAGGAGATCAGATAAGACATTATATCAGTGTAGACAGAAATTTCTAGAAATAATGAGACTGCACATCAATGATCACTCCTAACCAGAGTTTAAAATTGAGACATCAAGGAGGCTGATGGGGATTAATGTCTGAAGCTCAGAGGAAGAATCTAAGCCAATGAAACAAGTGTATAAGCCATCTGCATGGAGCTAGTTACTGATGCCTTAAGAACTGCTGGGGAAAACAGCACAGAATAAGAGAAAAGACTAATGAGCCTTGCAGAATTCCAATATTTAATAACTAAGGAAAGAATTTCGATCATTGAAAGGAGACAAAGGAGGGCTCAGCAAATAAGAGAAAAACCAAGATTAGGATGTCATTACACCCAGGGAGGTAAAAATGAGACTGTTCAATTCTACTGAAATATTAAATAAAATCTGGTTGTATTTAGCAATATAGAAGTCACTAGAGACTTGGTGAGATAGTTGATGGGGTAATGAGACTGAACAAGGCTTGAAGTGGGTTTAAGAAGAAGTAGGAAGAAAATGAAATTAGCAAAGAAAGACATTCCTTCCAAGAGATTTGGAATGTCTGATAGCAGACAAAACATCCTAACATATTCAAACCTAACTCTCCTACTAACTGCAATTAAGACACATAAAGCAGAGCTGGGAATGTCCTTGGAATCAGTCCCCAGCACTGCAAAAGCCCTGGGGTTCATTAGTCAGTCATACCAGTCTACTTAATGAGTTTCAGGCCAGAAAGAGAACAATAATGGCAATGATAATAACAATAACAGTAATAATAATAAAATGGATGATATCTGAGGAATGACACCTGAGGTTATGCTCTAGCCTCTACATGCATGTACACACACACATATGCACCTGTACAAATGTGTACCTACACACGCACTCACATACACACATGTGAATGCATACATGCACACACACACACACACACACACATTCATATTCACTGGAAAGCCTATGAACAAATGTGTATAGGCACAAACTGGAAGCAACTCAAATATTTCTGAGTTGGTGAGCGAATCAGCATCCACACAGTGGGCTGGTGTTCGGCTACTTCCCCACAGGTACAACAGAGCTGTTGTGAGTTCCTCTGGATTGGCGGCACTTTAAGCACCTGCCAGATTGTGGCTGCTACCTTTCCAGTTAGCCGTGCAAATAACCTTGCCCTATACCGTAAGGCAGGAAAGGCTATTCAAGTTTTTTGCAGGGCGAGGTCTTCTGTTTGTTCATATTTTCTGTTTGATTCAAACAAATTATGTGATGACAACCAACCATTTTTGAAACACTGTAATTGAATCTGTTTAGTTGTTAAAATACATCAAAGCAAATTTATGAGAAAATTATATTTGGTGTACAGAGTGCTACTATTAGTGTAGATATGGATAGTGTTGGCTTTATTCTTAGACCAGCAGCCCAGTGCAGAGCATGTGACCAGCTCTGTATCCTGTATGTAGACAGCACAATTGGTCTCATCTAATATAGTTCCTCCTTGTTCCCTCTGCCTCAAGTTCTTTCCTGGTGTTTTCCTCTCATCTCTTGGACCTATTGCAAGATCAGGCTGCACTTCAAAAAACTCTGCAGCTCCACCTCCCCTGCTGTAGCTTAGCTTACCATTTACTTCCAGCCCTGGTCTATATGACTTATTGAGATTCCTGCTGACCCTGAATTCTAGCAACAAAATCATGTCATCTAGCTGCCAGAAGCAACCTGGGTATGGGACCTAGAGAGAGGGAAAACAGGCTTCCTGTACACTAGAATTAAAGGTCATCCCTCTGGGGAGACAGCTCAGCATTTAATGCACTTGCCTCATGAGCCTGAAGATGGGAGTTTGAGTCTCTAAAAACCCATTAAAAAGTTGGGTGAGCACAGCAGCTTGCCTGTAATTCCAGTCTTTGAAGGTGGAGACTGGAAAATTCCCAGAGCAAGCTGGATAATCAGATTACACAAATAGTCAAGCTCTGACTCAATGAATGAGTTCAAGAGATGGAGGATGATCCTACATATCAGTCTTGGGCTTCCACATGCATGCAAGCATGTGCACCCACACACATGCAAAAACAAGTATACAAACAAGTATGTATGTCTCACCACAGAGAGAGAGAGAGAGAGAGAGAGAGAGGTGGTGGCCATGCAAACCTTTAACCCCAGCACTCAGGAGGCAGAGGCAGAAGGATCTCTGTAAAATTGAGGACAGCATGGTCTACAGAGTGAGTTCCAGGACAACCAGGGCTACACAGAATAACCCCATCTAAGAAAAAGAAAAAAGAAAAGTAAGGAAATTTAGAGTCATGGGCAAAGACTCCAGGGAGCCGCAGAAAAGAGAGTGAAGAAATCTGTGCAGCCTGAACCTCACAGCACAGCATCCATGTGTAGGAATACACTGCACATAAAAAAGAAAAAAACAAGTACAAAATGTTCAGATTCATGCTCTGACCTCTGCTTCAGTGAGAACATCTAATATTTCAAAGTTCAGCCTCATTGTGCACAGACATCAGTTAAATAATGAACTTTCAATAACAGCACAAAATGTCATCAGGTTAACACACACTTCTGCAGTCTTCTCCTGTGCGTGCTAAATAAATCCATTTAGTATTGATCTCCCCAGCCAAGTTCAGCCTTAATGTAATTCTTGCCACCGAAGCAGAGTAAACAGATAGCTCCTGGAAGAACCTAAACATGTTATTTTTTACTCATCAGAAGAGTCCTGTATGGATTACTAGGAAACCTGATCCACTGGGTGTTTTATTGAGAAAGGTACCAGCTTGGAGGCTTGCTGTAGCCAGCTGGAGCTGAGATATGGGGATGGACTAACAAAGACAAGTGAGAAACTCTAAGGAAAGAAAAACGTGTGCATGATACAGTCTAAATTGTAGCTGATTTTATCGTGTGCTTTCAAAATCTACTCTTTGGGAATTTCATGCATATATACAATGAGATACGATCCTATCTACTCATTTCCTCTCTTCATTCAAATCCTCCAAGATCCTCTCCAGATCTTCTGGACACACCCTGCTCCTGACTTCACGTCATTTTTTTTAAATAACCCACTAAATCCAATTGCTCCATTCCATACGTGTACAGAATGGGGCCATGTACTGGAACACGGGCAATCTACCAGCGGCCACATCCTCCAAAACTGGTACTTTCTCTCAGTAGCTATCAACTGACAATGGCTCCTTGGTAAGGTATGGGCCTGGAGAGCTCCTCTTGCACGCACGCTGGAATGTCGGCTGGTTATCCTCTGCAGACTACCACAGCCTTCGATGAGTTTATATATGCAACAGCCATGTCCTGTCCAGTTTAGATCGATGACCGATGCTGCTATGCAGAAGATAACACGAAAGGAAGATTTCTATTCTTCTATTGTCTGGGAAGACGAGGAGCCATGTGGGAAAATTACCATGTAAATACATTATGACCAACTCACTGAGCAAACAGGCCAGTGTCAGTGACTTCCCGAGGTTCAGAGCTTGAGAAGTATGACCTCATTTCCACGGGACAAGTGTGGGGTCGACTGCAGGTGCATGTGATGGCTACGCTGGCCCCGAGGGCCCTTTTGCCTCAGGTGCATTTCCATAGTCAGTATGTTCTTCAGCCGCAGACCTAAGCTGGGACCCTCTTCCGGACCCGTGCTTGAAGGAATGCCTACCATAAGCTCTCAAAGGGCTGGAGAGATTGGTCAATGGGTAAACATGCTTGCCATGCAAGTGTGAAGTCCCCAAAACCCACATAAAAGCTAGATAATACCAACAGTGTCATTAACTCCAGCATTCCTATAGGCTGATTGGCTACAGAACCAAAATAAATAAACAAATAAAATTCCTGGGAACTCCCTGCCCAGCTAGCCCTGTGTACTCAGAGGTAAAAATGAGGTAGAAGATAAGGACCAACTCCTGAGGTTGTCCTCTCACTGAGACATGTGCACTGTAACACACACATGTATTTACACACATGAATGTGCATGCACACAAACACACACACACACACACACACAATGCAATTAGTTAAAATCCCAGAGGAGGATCATCAGCATTATGTAAAGACCTGCTAAAAATGTGTGAGTGTTGCATATGTACATGCATGTTTATGTGTATATGGAGGTGCGTGCACATGTGTGCTGGTGCATGTGGAAGTTATTATCTTTCTCAATCTCTTCCATTATTTGTGTGTATGCGAGTGCACTCCCTTTCCATTTTATTTTGGTCAACCTACTACAAGGCCTCTAGTTGCATGATTATAAATTCATTCACTGCCTATGAATGGTTGAGCTCATGTTTCATTGTTCACTGATATCACCATTTAAAAGAAATGGCTCCTTTCACTTAGTTTCACAATTCAAACAAGGTAGGGATGCTTTCAGAGCAGCCTAGCTTTGTCTGTTCCAGGACATCTCGGATTTGGCCTCAATTTTCATTTACTTTCACAACATATAGGCTTCTGGGTCTACTTCTCTTGCACCCCGAGAAAGTTAGAGGTGGTTCTGCAGGTTTCTAATATTTACTAATTTTTTAATTTAATTTTGGAAGAAATTTAATTTTGCAGGAATCTTATTTTTTGTCTCTTCTTTTGTAATTTTAATTGAAGCACTGCTAATCATGTCTTTTGAAAGCATCACATTTTAAGATCTAAGTCAATTTGGGGGTGGGGGGAAGAAACACTATCAGGAACTTCTCTCCAGAACAAACAATGATGTTCATTTCTCCACATGTCCAAATTAAAGTCTACTGAAGCCAAAACTAAAGCCCAAACCCCACACAGAGAAAAAAAGATAGATCCAAAAGTCACATTCTAGGGGTCAGTGCATTCTACAGTCTTCGCTGGGCTGTCTAATTGTCCTTCAGCTGACTTTCAAAAACTAACACCCTAGCTCATCAAAATATACATTTTCCCACTGGCTTTTTTAAATTAAAAATAATAATTAAAAACAAACAAACAAAAAACACTTAAAGGAATTCATGACCAGTTGCCTGACTCGGTTAATGGCATACACGGCAAATGGAAGTCAGGAAGGCGGCTTGCGGCACACGACATTCAGGGGATGCTCATCTTTAAGGCTTAGCTTTCTTCCAAACAGTGTAAAATACCCACAATTCCAAGTATGAAGGGACACAGACAATCTTTTTTGAGAATTCCACAGGACAATACAGGCGCCCCTGCTGTTCTTCGTAGAGTGACAGGGCTTCAGTCAAATTTACACAATTCCCGTGAGAAGTATTTCCCATCTTGTCTCAGAACTTTCATTGACAGGTCAAGAATCAGTCTGAGAAACCTCCATGTGGAATCTTCTTCTGGAGATGTAGAGATCGGGACAGCTGTCAAATCATTAATCACATAATCAAACTCTCTGCCTTCTTTGGCGTACCTCTTCAGTACTGGAATACCGTCTTCTATGAGGACCTGATAGCAGTGTCCTTTAAGATTGTCTAAAACATCTCCACATGTTCTTCACATGAATTTCTTACATCCGTCAATTACCACTTGGTCAATCTCTACCGTAGTGACCATCTTTGGTTTCAGTTTCACAATTTCACGTAATATGCCCCCATCTCCACCTCCCAGGATCAGCACATCTTTGCCAGTACATGTAATCTTCTTTACCACTGCCCATGATGGCTTGAGTATATGCCACATCACTCTCTGCCAAATTAACATCGCCACTGAGGATGGGAATGTTTCCAAACTGCTTTGAGTGTAGGATTTTAATGTTCTGATAAGGTGAATCTTCATCATACACCACTGCATCTCTGTCGCACTCAACCAGGCGCCCATCAGCAGTAGGCCAGTATCTGTCGACGGCCCCTCCTCGAACTATGGATGGTAAACGCTTCACCTGCCCAGTACTGTCCTGACTCAGTTCTTGCATTTTTTTCTTCAATTTTGTTCAAAAGCCTGTCTGTTTCTTGTTTGCCTTGTGTGTCAGTGTCATAACTCTGAAGATCCAGCAGCACCAATCCATGGGATAAATCCTCAAATTGGCAAAGCTGCCGTTTTTGTTCGTGTAGGTTGCTAAATAGCCATGGTCCTGCCAGGTGTGCACTGACTCTGTCATCCCCTGCTCCTGAAAAAATGGACTGAAGGCCTTTCAGAATGGCCTCACCATCAGCTGCCCAGAGTGTTTTGTGGATCCTGGATCCTGTGGGGGTCTTGAGTGGGCCAGCCTTGCCAGGAAGGTGTCTGTAGGACATTGGGGTCATTTTATTTGCTTTACTGCCCACTTCACATCCATTTTTTTTCCTGATCTGGGGCCTCTCTTGTTATCCCTGCTGTATTCAGGCCCTAAAGACTCAGGATTCTTTGAGAAACTCCTCCCCTGACCCCTTGCTCCAGATGACTGAAGGCCAAACCTGCTTTCTGTGCTGCTGGACTCCACCTGGTAGGCAGCTGTTCACACAGTTCCAATGGCGCAGTTTAGCATGGCTTCAACTTCCGATCTTCATGCTCCACCTAAATACTGGGATTACAGGCCTTTGGCGCCGAGCGTGAAGTCGAGCGTGCTGTGCCTTGCTGCTGCTATAGCGCGGCGAGGCCCTGAGCCATGCCTGGGGAGGCGACCATGGGAGACTGAGGGACTGCGTGGTGTGTCAGGCTGCGGGCCAGCGGGGAGTCAGGAATCTTATTTCATCCTCTAATTTACTCTCTTATTAGAAGCCTCTGGTCTCTCCAACTCTTCCCTTATAATCTATAAATTCTGCTATCATCTTTATTTTCTAATTTCTTCTTTCCATTGATGTAAGACTTGAAAATCTAAAGCCATTAATGCCATGATTTGCTTTCTCTCACCTGTGGACTCCTAGTTTTATGTATACAGATATCACTTATATATAACCATTTATATACAAAATGAAAGTTGACACAAGATTATCTGAAACCTGGAAGAAAATAATTGGGACAAAGAGAGGGATAAAGGAGAGGTTGCAAGAGGTGAATATAGTCAAAGTACATGGTATACTTAAATGTTTCTGTGAAATCTATCAGGTATATAACTAAAGTAAATAAATATATGGAAACTTATTCTTCCTTATGAATGCCCAACCTTAGCTTAGCTCATTTCTAGTCAGCTTTTCTTAAATTGTCCCATCTACCCTTTGCCTCTGGGCTTTTACCTTTCTCTAGTCTACGTACTTTTTTCCTTCTTACTCTGTGACTGGTTGTACGACTGGGTGGCCCCTGGAGCCCTCCTCTCCTCCTTTACTCCTCTCTTTTCTCTTTTGAGCCTAGATTCCTCCTTCTATTTATTCTTTCTTCATGCCAACCCCACCTATCCTTTCTCCTGCCTGGCTATTAGCCATACAACTCTTTAATAAACCAGTCAGGTGTTTAAGGCAAGCAAAGCTTTACAGAGTTAAATAAATGCGGCATAATAGAAGGTAACACATCTAGCATCATTAAAAACTATTCCATAGCATAAATGAATGGGACACATACTAAACTAATATTCCACAACACCAAATCCTGAAACAAATGTTTCAATGATTGACTTTAATCTTTGCTGCATCTGTTCTCAAGCATGTATTGACTACACTTTAAATTCAATAACAAAACAAAAAACTAAATCATTCATATGGCTTCTAGTGATGGTTTTGGTATTTGATAATTTCATAAAAGAAAATAAGACAAGGTCTAGGAATACAGGCTATTTTTAAGTTAAAACATTCTTTAGGTTTTTCTTTAGTCTGGATTCTTAATAGTAAAGTCAAACTTAAGTCCATGTTTCTGCACATACCACCTAACAAATGAGTAGCGCTAAGGCACTGTTCTGTAACAACCACCTTAACCTGCTTAAATCTTAGTTCATTTACATGTAAAATAAATATAAATTAAAGCTACCCCATAAATTATTAAGAATATTCAAGAAGACAATTAATATATGACTACATCACATCATTTGATGTGTAACAATTAATTATTAGAGCATTAGTAATTTTTACTACACTTAGGCATATCATCCCTGTTGATGAGTCTTTGGCATATATATATATATATATATGTGTGTGTGTGTGTATGTATAGATATATATAATATAGACTATTTATATACTCATGCATTTATAATTTATGCATGTACTATGTAAATCCTAAATGTTAGTAATAACTTAACTCCTATAGCAATATAATAAAAAGGAATTAAAACATGATCGTGGTGGTAGAAATTCATAAGATTTAATCTTGAAGTGAATTAATTAACTTCATAGTTACATCTTGTAGTTATAAATCTTGGATTCACCTATGAAGAACTACCTTAAGCCAATTCACATGTATCAAGCCCCATAAATTCTGAAAGGTTATTCACAGGCACTGCTATATTTAAGCAGAATCAGCACCTTGTGCAGAGGACAAGAAAATACTCCCATGCTCTTCCAAAATGAATCTGAGCCCTCAAACAGAGAAGCAGCTGAAGGCACCCAGTACGTTAAGCAGATGGTCCGAGATGGACACAAATTGTTCATATTTCATCTGCTCTGTACACCAGGCAGCAATTCTGAAATTTAAGGGGTCATTTCTGACCTGTTTGCAGCAAGAAATGGAAAGCAAACGTCTGTATTAGGAAGGTCAAAGGTGATTGAATTTACCCAGGTCAACTTTGGATACCCTTAACAGGCAGGTCAAAATGTTTTAAATAGCTTTTGCTTTCACTCTTGTTGTGTTGAAGGTTACTTCTAGGTTAAACCTTCCATCTTGGAGAGAAGCTCATCAAGACACAAGATAATTACAGAAAGGAAGGTAACAGGATGTTCTAAGAAGGGGTGAAACAAACAGTCCATCTTGCAGGGAAACTCATTAAGACAGAAAGTAAACATCTCAAGATAGCTTCAGGAAGTCCCTAAAACTCACTATATTCACTCTGATCCCTCCCAAATGTATCTAAGCAATAAGAACTAGTGAGGGACACTTTCAGGCCAGCCCTGCACCTGGAAGAAGCAGAACCAACTAACTTGGAAAAGATTTAAAGCAACTGAGCTACCCAAAAAATTGCTGTGCTACCCATAGATGGTATAGTGCATTCTAGATTTCCAGCTTTTGTGAGCTGTCACCCACGCTGTGGTAGGCTTTGGTGACAAAGCTTTCTTTGAGTCATTTCTGCTCCTGTAATTAACCTTGCACCCATATTCCAACAAGAAACCCCAACAAAACTCATTGGCTCTCCACATTAGATATTGGCAGTCCCCTGCTTTACTCTGTCATAGTTCTCTACCTGGGCTGAGTAGATGTCTGTTCATATTTCCCCAGGAATAAGTGTCACAAAACAACGAGTCACTTAACATAAAGCACGCTTCACTTACAAGCAGTTGCCCAGGCTGCCCTTGGCAGAGCCAAGATCAGTAGAAGGCCAATAGGAACTTCAAGGACTTTGTGCCCAATATTACATAACACAATGAGGGAGCGTTTCTTTTTCTGTGAAAGAAAAAAACATGACTCTTAACAGCAATGACACCCTACCCAGCTCCTCCCACTTACAGAACATTTGCTTATCAGTTGTAAATATTCAGAAACTTGGCTTGCAATGATAAAAGCTCTTTAAAACAGTCAATGGGATGAATGTGGAGGTGAAGGCACACACAAAAGCAGAGAATTAAAAATCCTTCACATACTCCACATATTCACAGGCAAGTCTTACTAGTATGGTCACCATAATTTGCTAAGGGATACAGCAAGCTCAATTGTCGTGATCACATTAAGGTTGTCTAGGTACTTCTTCACCTGAGCATAATAACCAAAGCAGAAGAGTCCTATAGAAAACTGATTATTGTAAAGAATTCAATTTGGTCAATATAATTTCTTCAGAGTTTTGTCATAAATTATGTTTTAGCACAAATAACAAGAATTTCTTCATCCTAACAGCAAATGATTTCTGTTTTCTCAGGCTCTCCTGTGGTCCATTCAATCCGTGTATATAATTTTACAAGGCTGTAGAGCTTTCTGCTTTTGACTCATCAAATTACTATAGATGACAAGGGCTTTGTGGTATTTGGTGCTCTTTCCACATTGAACAGACCTTCCCTTCTCCACTCAGCTCCCTCAAGACAAAGTCCTGATACTTGTGAGATGGCTCAGCTAGTAGAGATTGGCATATAAGCATGAGGACCAGACTTCAATCGTCATAACCCACGACACAAAAAGAGCCAATTGTGATGGTATTTTTATAATTCCAGTGCTTAAGAAGTGGAAAAGGACCACCTGAGGTCACCGAACAGATGACAGAACCTGCTTGAGGAGCTCCAGCAAGTGAGAGTTCCTCTCTCAAAAGGACAAGGTGCATTCCACCCTGAGGAAAGACACCTGTGGTGGTGTTTTCTACTCTTGACACAAGCTAAAGTCATCTGGGATGAGAGAGTCTTGACTAAGAAAATGCCTCTATCAAATTAGCTTATAGGTAAGCATGTGGGGCATTTCCTTGATTAATGATTGATGTGGGAAGGCCCAGGAGACTATGGGTGATGCTGCCTCTGGGCAGTTGGTCCTGGATCTATGAGAAAGTAGGATGAGCAAGCCATGAGGAGCAAGCCAGTAAGCACCCTTCCTCCATGGGTTCTACTTCAGTTTCTACCTCTAGGTTCCCACCTTGAATTCCTACCCTGACTCCCCTTCAGGAAGGACAGTGATCAGGAACATAAGCAAAATAAGCCCTTTTCTGCTCAAGTTCCCCTGTGGTCATGGTGTTATCACAACAAGAGAATGAAAACGAAGACAATCTCTAAAGTTCACCTCTGGTCTCCACATCTACATGCGCACACATACACATGCACTAGTGCACACTCACACATTCACACGCATACACCCACAAAAGGAGGGTAAAGCTGTCCTCTTTGTGAAACTTCATGATTTCTCCTTAATAACTTAATCAGGCTTTCTTTGGGGTACAAAATTTTGCAAACATATTCAAGGTGCCCCAGCTATAGAGCACAAAGATGCATTTTCTGATGCACATTGTGTCCAATCTCAATGCCCATCGCAGTCAGGTAATATGCCTCTTCCAGTCCTCCCTCCTGCATTGTGACATTATAACATTCAGAATTGAAAATGGCTATGTGCATGCATGCCCAGAATCTGAAAGAGCAAAGAGGGAAGGGTGTTTGGAGACCACTCCTAGAGCTGAAACAAGCATGGGGAGCAGCCACACTGTGTGCTCTGGCAGAGGCTCACTGAGTGAAAAAATCAAGGATGGACAGGATGAGTAAAACAGCAAAGGATGCCCAGGCTAACTGGAAGTGAAGGAAACATCCACCTAGAGATTATTAATTCCTAGGAATTATCTGAACTGTATTAAGAAGATGTGCCGAAATCAGAGCTTAGAATATTAATGTAAATCCTCTGCCTAGGTGTGAAAGGAAAACAGATTCTGTCAGATGCTGAAACAACATTCTGGAAGCAAAACAAGTGTGATCATTTCTGTCACCATTAACAGGTTCTAGAATCATCTTTGGAAATTCCTGTGCGGGATCATCTACATCAGTTTAGCTGAGAAAAGACCCACCTACAAGTGAGGGAGACACCCTTCCCTGGGCTGGAGTCCTGCACTAAATAAAAAGGAGAAGTTGAGCTGAGCACCAGCATCCATCTTTCTCTGCTTCCTGACTGTGATTACAATATGACCATGCACCACACACTCCTGCCATCATGCCTTCCATGCTATGGCGAACATACCCTTGAACTATGAGTCAAAGTGAACCCTTCCTTCTTCCTTCCTCCTCCTTCCCTTTCTTCCTCCATTCATTCCTTCCTTTCTTCTAAGTTTCTTTTATTTTTCTTTTCCTGGTCCTTCAGGCACAGTATAATTAACCTCTTTTGAATGTCATTTTCAAGGATGCATGATAATGCAAAAAAAATGCTCATGTGCTATAGCAACAATGAACATTGACTGCTTCTCGTCTTATTGAGGCAGTGTCCTTAGACTGACTGTTCCTGCATGCAAATACATGCAAAAACAGTTATACTGTGCCCTGACCAAAGTCTGTAAAGGGCATGAGGCTTCTATAGATCACTTGGAAATTATAAATTGCAAATGGATTTATTATAAGACACAAATATGAACAGAAAAAAGAAGGTGGAGACCCCAGTTAAGAAGACAGCTATCTGCAGAGCTTTGGCTGTTTCTTATAATGTGCCATTCTGGAGTATTTACGGTTTTATTTTTTTTTCTTGTTACCTAGCAATAAGCGCTTTGGGCAATGTAATTAAAAGTGTAAACTTTTTATCTTTGAAGAGACTTTTAAGAATTTGGCCAACTTCAGATCTTGTTTCACAAGTTGATAAAGAATGTGTAGCTTTTGGATAACATTTCATGTTTTTTCTTAGCATATATTATAATATAGCATGCATTAGCATGTATAGATACATAGTATTTGGTTTCATTATAACTTTTTCTGACTTGTGTGTAATGTATTGTAATTTTATCCACCCATTACCACCTTGGCTCCCCGCCTGCTGAATCCTTCCTTCTTCCTAGACAGTATCCTTCCTATTTTCTGTCTCTTTTCAAGATAGGGCCGTTTGAGTATCATCCTGGAGCTCGCGTACAGCAATGTGGATATCCTACCAAATACCATACCACTGAAGAAATGTCACTCCTTCTCCCATCAGCTATCACCTGTCTCTAAATCCCATGATGCATTGCTGATCCCATGATGCATTGCTGATTGGACCAACCATTCCATTTCTAGTGTAGTTAAATATGCAATAGAAAAGGACTATTTAGTTGATAATTAGAAACTCAAATCTGTGAAAATCATCAGCAGCTACCAAAAAAATAAGAAAGGAAGAGATAAACAAGAAGGAGGAGGAGGAGGAAGAACTTTGCATTCTAAGACAGCAGATTAATATATGCAGAAGAAGCAGACATGTATTTACATATAAGTCTATGAAGCATGAGTTTTCATTTAGGTCAGTTAATTGCTCTTCTAAATTAATTGTGCTGGTTTCTTATTTCAAATTTTCTTGTGTATATAAGAAGAAATAACAATATTAGTGAAATAATTACTCAATTCCATAATTGACCTATTTTCATTCATGTTTTAGAAGGAAAGTCTTGAGAAGTTCTTTCTGTTGAAGGAGCTATGCCTAACACTATTACAGGGCCTACTACAAT
Organism: Bramus lutescens; assembly: GCA_001685075.1. Lineage (NCBI taxonomy): Eukaryota > Metazoa > Chordata > Mammalia > Rodentia > Cricetidae > Bramus > Bramus lutescens. Next base: position 71,079 of record LOEQ01004365.1, on the reverse strand, counting down.
CTGAGTTAAAGTGTTTATTTGACCTTGAAGGTGAAATTACATATTTTGTAGCTATAATAAAAATGCAAACATTAGTTATTTTGCTGTTACTATGATACAATTTCACAACCAAATCCAACATAAGGAAGAAAAGGTTTATTCTGCCTTATAGTTCTACATGGAGAGTCAGTCTTGGTGGGAAAGGTATGGCGACAGGCATGGCTAGGCATGGCCGCAGGAGCTGGACACTGCTGGGTCCCCCTCACAGGAAGCAGAAAGTAGGACAGAGCTGTCACCCCTAGATGCTCACCTCCAGTGATGTATTTTGTCCAGCAAGGCTCCATCTCCTAAAGGTTCCATAACCTCTCCAAATAGCACAGCCAACTGGAAACCAAGTGTCACATGAGTCTGTGAGGGACATTGCTCACTCAAATCATTACAACCCTGTTGTGATGAAAAAGCACATTTGCACTTGAAGAAATCTATAGAACAAAATTCATAAGGACAAAACACATATATAAGAAAATGGGGTACACAAATAATTCATATTCCTCTCAAAACTAATTAGTAATGCTCTACTAATTTATTGATAAGCTCTGCTAGACAAACTAAATTGTGAAATGTCTGTGAATAAACACTGAGTAACCAACCTACAATGGTTCAGTCCCCACTTCCTCCCTGTCATCTAACACCTGGCAGCCTAGAAACATTTGCCCTTCTGAAAGGCTGCTCTATAAATGAAACTTCACATCCTACAACAGGATGAATTTCTTGCTAAAAAATGTTCTACATCTTTGTCGCATGCTATTAAGAACCAAGTGAAGATCTTTAGTTAAATTATTCAACAAATAAAACATCTCTAAATCTTCAGTTTTTAAAAGGTTCTTCTGGTTTGAAGTTATCTTGAAAAGGCTGAGATAGAAGACATTAAAATTTACTCCCTACTGTTAAAATAACAGGACTCAACAAATGACTGATGAATGCTAAATAGTAAACAAGATTTCATCTTGAAAACATGCAATTGAAGTTGGGCATATTTCCATGAGTGACAAGGAACTATTGGCATGACTTTTCCTTTTTAGTTGAAAGGAATGGAATTTTTGCAACATTAAAAAATTGTGATAACGTAATTGATGGGTTTTTCTTATTAAAATGGTTTCCATGAAGAATCTGAGTTGAAAGAAGACTCTATCTTTAACTGCATCTGAACTAAAATGCTTACACATTTCAAAACAAATATATGGACTACAGAATATTTTTCCATTTTAGCATTTTTTACCAAGTCTAATGACTACATTAGCACTTTAGGAAAAGTAATTTCTCAATTAGAATATTATGGCCTGACAAAAAGTGAATAAATTAGCATCAATTTCAAATTAATTAACTATGTAACTTTGAATAAAACAACAGAAAATATATAAAGAAACGTTGGAATAATCAAAATAAACATGGCCAGAAAGATGGTGTCCTAGTTAGTGTTCCTGTCCACTTGGAACAGCCAAAAATCACTGGAGAAGAGAGTCTCAGTTGAGGGGTTACCCATATCAGTTCGCCCTGTGGGAAGTTATCTTGAGTGCCAATTGATGCAGGAGGGTGACACCATTGCCTGACAGTTGGTCCTGTGCTGTGTAAGGAAGCTAGCTGAGCATGGTACTGTGAGTGAGCCAGCATGCAGTATCCTTCTAGTTTCTCTTCTACTTCCTTGGTTATGAGGGAGTTCCCTCAAAGGAAAAAGTGCAGGGTGGAATAGCAATCAGGCAATCAGGCCTGCCTTCAATTTCATGCTTGAGTCCCTGCCTTGATTTCCCTCAGTGATGAACTATAAAGTGACCTCAAAGTGTAAGATAAATAAATCCTCTCCTCCCCTAAGCTGCTTTTGGTCAGAATGTTTTGTTGCATCAACGGAAAAGAAACCAGAACAGATGGCTCAGCAGTTAAAGGTGTTCACAGCCACAATGGATGACCTGAGTTTGTTCCCCAGGGCCCCATGGAAGAATGAGAAAACCAGCTTCAAGCTGTCCTCTGACTTCTATGTGAATGCCATAGCACAAGAAGCCCATGCACACACACACACACACACGTATGAATATAAAGAAATGTCAAAAAAATAAAATGTTCCAAAAAACATGTGGAGAAATAGTCTTTAGAAGTATAATATCACAAGGAGCTAAAATAGCTAAGAATGTGATTATAATATGAAAATTTGCAACAAGGGTAATAATCAAGTTGTACCTAAATCTGCTCAGTATGCCACCTGTACATTTCTTCTGGAGACCAGGAAAGCTCTTTCCCTGTAGGACTGTCCTTGCTATGTCTGGGGTGACTTCCATAAGTAAGCATTACAACTCACGTTGTTGTTGAATCCTGTGTTGATTCTGCTCAGTTTCTGTTCTGGTTACTTGCTATTACAGTACTATCTTTAGGTCATGTAGAACCATTTTTACTGTACTTTTGTTATTCTACGTTTCTAGAGAGTTCTTCCTTTATTTATATTTCTTTCCATATGTGCATTATAATGGGCATGTGAGAGGAGGTCGTGTGTGTGTGTGTGTGTGTGTGCTTGTGTGTGTGAGCGTGCGTGTGTTTTGTGCATGCATATAGAGGCCAGAGGATGACATCAGGAATCATCCTCCTTTGTTCTTCCCCCTTTCTCAGGGAGATGTTGTCTCTCAACAAATGTCTCACAGCCAAACCCAAAGCTCACACATAGGGCTGTTCTTGCTAGCAGTGTTCTCTGGAGATGCCCCCACCCCTACCTGGCAAGGGTGTAATTATAGATCATCAGTACATCTACTCAGCATTGGCATGGTTTCTGGGGATCTGAACTCTGCTCCTCAATTTGCACAGCAAGCACTTCAACCACTGAGCCCTCTCCCTGGCCCCTTTCTTCTGTTTCTGATCCCCACTTCCAACTTCTCCACATGTTTCAACCCACTATATGCCCTATGAGTCATTTAATACATGTGCTGTTGGACTTGTATGGAGAAATGCATGATGCTATTTTACATACTATAGATCTTACTTGGTTTATTAATTTCCCTGCTCAATATTAGCTTAGATGTATTAATATTGATATCTATACACACAGCTCTTAAAATTCTCTTGTAAAATAATCTGTAATTAGTATTCATCATGCTTTATAAGTCTGTTCTATTAACAATGAACACCAGCAGGCCACCAACTCCATGGCTGCACCAGGAATGTTACAATGAGCGTCTTCAAACACAACACATCCTTCCTGTGTGTATTTCTCTGTGAGTAAAGCCCTGTGTGAGTTTCTCTGAATGAAGTTGCCAAATTAGAGACCATCTTCTACTTTTTTATGTGTGAATGTATGCATTGACATGCATGCTCTTGTATGAGCATGTGCATGTGAAACACAGAGGTGAATGTTGGGTGCCTTCTTCAATCATTTTCCACCTTACTTTTCTCTTTTTCTTCTTTCCATGTGTATCATGAGTGTATTTGTGTTCATGTTCACATGTGTCTGGATACACATGTGTGTGCATGCATATGAAAGCCCCAGGTTGATTTCAGAATTTTTCCTGGTTCACTCTTCTCCCTTATTTTGAGGCAGACTATCTCAGTCAGTCCGAGAGCTTCAGCCATCACGGTAGTCTCCTAGCCAGCTTGCTTCAGTGCTCCTTTTCTCAACCTTCTCAGGCTGGAATTACAGATGTGCTGGCACACCTCCCTAATCACAAGCTTAGGTTCTGGAGATCCACTCTAATCCTCTTACTTACTATGGTAAGTGCTGTATCCGCTGAGCCATCTCCCAATCCTCCTTCACTTTGCCTTAGAATCTCTCACCAAACCTGTAGCTCAAGTGAGCCCCTTCCCAGGCCTACCATCTTCTATTGTATGGTCACTGTGCACCCCACAACTACTGCACCAGTTCACACTGCCATCAGCTGTGGGGGGGAGGGTCTACCACTTTCCCACTCTTCCATGGTGAATTTGGAATGATATTCTTCTTGATTTTTTAGCAACCTGATGAACATAAAATGTAACTGCGTTTTTATATTGACTTGTGTTTCTTTGATTACTAATGTGGTTAAGCATCTGTGTACATCTTATGATTCCAGATTTCTCCCACCAGTAATTCATGACTCATAGCCTGTACTTCCTTGTTCAGGTACTTTCACATCTTATTGTTAATTCGCTGGCATTCCCTATATTTTCTAGGTTTAATTCTATGTTTTTAGAGAATAAAGATGTCTTTTTACAGCTTCTTATCCATCTGTTAACAATATATCTGTGTTTTCTTCTGTCAAACAGAAATCATTATTGATGTGGTCATACATATAAGCCTTTTGCTTTAAGATATCTGCTCTAATGATGTTTTCAATGTCATTGAAATCACCTCACATCTCCTCTATATTCTACCTGTCATATAAAGGCTTAGTTTAGCTTCTGTGCAGTTCATCTTCAATATAGTCAGAGTACTGATCAAATAAGGTGTTCACATTGTGTAAGAACATTTGGCCCATTCATACGTGCTTCCTGATCTGTGATATTATAGTTTCTCATCATGAAGTTTCTATGTGTGTGCAAGCCTGTTGTTGGAGTTTCCACTAGTCTCAGTGATGGAACTGTCTTTCTCTGCACTGATACCTGTAATTTTTTTATCCTAATAACTTAACAGCATGCCCAGGCTTTGTTTTTCTCTGTGAAAATCAGACTAACTACTTGGGAACTTACTCTTCCATGAAACATTATAACTTATATAGGTTACTCAAAAAGGGCCAGAGGACCAGAAGATGTGCTGAAAAAATGAAGAGAGTCTTCTGTACATGAGACAGCCATTACACTCATGAACTTGTTGCAGCCATGGTTGCCTGCACTACACACGCACAAGATTGAGCCCATTAGCATTTCTTCACAGAAGAAGGAGGGGCTCATGAGGTCTTACCTCTCCCAGAGGAGCTATTAGCAATTAATGGTTGCTGGACGAGGGGTTGCCGCTGCCATTTTCATTAGCCGAGTAGTCACTGAAATATAGCCCATGCTCCAGGAAATGAACTCATTGGAACCCATGCCCATGCAAACAACCATCAGTAAACCCAGTGAGTCACACAAGCCTAAAAAGGATAAGAAAAAATGAAGGGGAACTTTGTGTGAAAAAAGAAAAGTTCTGCAAAAGAGGAAGACAGAGTGAGAAAGGGAAAAGGGATAGAAGTTGCTAAAACTCACTCTATATCTATAAGGCATTGTCAAAGAATAATTTTTAAAAAAGAAATTGCTTATGGGATATTTACTGCAATTGTATTGAATTCCTACATGAATTCTGGGAAATGCTATCTTTATGTTAGGTCATTCCATCCCAAATCCAATATAAATCTCTGTTTTTCCAGGTCTTGCTGTCATCTTCTGGCCCCTCTCTGCAAAGACAATTACGGTTGCACAGGTTTGCTGTTTGCATTCTTTCATAAGAATGCTATTTGTTTAACACTGTTTTGTGAAGGTGGGGTTTGTTAGGGTAAAGAGGAGACACATTTTTCATGTTTATTTTTTATCTTTAATTATTTGTACATGTATGAGGCCTGTGATACTTGTGGAAGACAGAAGAGGGCATTGGATTCCCTGGAGCTGGAGTTACAAATGGTTGTGAGACACCCAATGTGAGTTCTAGAAGCTGAATGAGGGACTTCTGCAAGATCTGTAAACACTCTTAACCACTGAGCATCTCTCCAGCCCTCACACTGTTTTCAATAGCCTTGGATTTAGCTGTTCAGAACCATCCTCTCTATTCTCTGTAGAAGCTATTGAGTTAATCAATGTAGATGAGTGTGTGTGTGTGTGTGTGTGTGTGTGTGTGTGTGTGTGTGCGCGCACACACACTATGGCATACACAGAGGCCAGGGGAGAACTTGACAAGTGAGTTCTCTGCTTCCACTATGTGAATACTAGAGATTAATCTCAGATCATCAGACTTGGCAGCAAATGCCTTCACTAACCAAGCCATCTTGCCAACCTCATTGTGGTTTTTAAACCACTAAATTGGTCTTTTCTCTTTGGACCTTTGGCCTTTAATCTCTTCATCATTTGTTTGTTTGTTTATCTGAGAATATTCATATGGTTATTACCCATGGTGACAGCATTCTTATCTTTTCTCTAGCTAATCTTAAAATCAAGTAAAGTTCTTTGTTACATAAAATATTAGTGTGAAGACATTGTTATCTTAAGGAAATGACTTTCTAATCAGTTTTCTGTGTTTTTACGATGAAAAGCAGATCAAATGCTGTTTTATTTAACATCTCATTATATAGCTATACTTCCCTTCTCTAGCCCATGAACAATGTGAGACTGTTACTAGCTTCCCCTAACGTTAGAGCATTCTTACAATCCTAAAATCAGCCTTGGATATTTTTTAATATGATATTGAATCCAATCATTTAATATTTCCCATTGCACTCATATCATTTATATATTTTAGTTATGGTAATTTATTTATATATGTGTGTTCATGTGTTTGAATGTACATGGGCACTCCTGTGGCCAGAAGACAGCTTTTAGGAGTTGCCACTGTGTGGGTCTTAACAATCAAACTCAGGTCATCAAAATTAGTAACAAGCACCTTTATCTGCTAAACCATCTTGCTGGTTCTGTGTGTGTGTGTGTGTGTGTATGTATGTGTGTGTGTGTGTGTGTTCCTCAGCATACTAAGGACAAAGGTAAATACAAAATTCAAGTAAATGTGTCTAAGATAGAAGCTGACCAGACAGAGGCAGGAGAAAGAAGCAGGAAGAAAAAACTAGTCTCCTTCCTTCTGTTTCTTCTGTTGCATATGCTATATTCCACCATGATACAGCATCCAGGAAAATGTTTCCCAGAGGACATACCAAGAGACTGTTGAAAAGATTATGGAATTATCATCTGCTCTGAAATAACAGAATGATTCTAGCTCTCCATTGCTTCACTCTTCAGGAGATTTTTAGACATTCTCACTTTACAAGCATGTTTGACTTCATTCTGTGCCTTTTGTGAGCAGTCTGATCACTGATGGGTGCTGAACTGTTTCCATGCCTCAGGATTTACTAGCTGGAGGATGGTGGGATAGGAGTATGCCGGATACAGGACACAGACAAATGAAAAGAGGTGGGAGAGAGAGCTAAGTTGGCAAAATGGTTGCCGTGCATGAGGTAGTCATGCATGAGGGCCTGAGTTTGATCCCCAGAGACTAGGTAACATGTGGTGCTGTGTGCTTTTGATCCCAATACTGAGAAGAGACACATGGGTTCCCAGGGCTCTCTGGCCAGCCACTCCAGCCTACTTGGTAAAGTTCCAGGCCAGTGAGAGACCATGTCTCAAACAATTAAGTTTTAAAAACAAAAGTACCTGAGAAATGACATTTGAGGCTGACCTCTAGACTTTATATGCATGCACACGTATGTATCCATACACAGAAGAACATACAACACAAGTGTTAGAAGACATGTCTGTAAGCAACCCTTTGCACCCTGCCTCACTGTCTTCCTCCTCAATAAGAGGTTCAGAATGGTTCATCTACCTTATGCAAATCAGAGCATTTTCATCAGTTGCTAGGAAACAAAGTCAACAAATAGATATTGAAGGACTGTTGTGTGAGGATACCAATATAGATGTAATGTCTGTGCTGTTAAAAAAAAGTCAACAATGAACAATGAGGGGGGAAAAATCAATATTAGGGCTGCCCAGGTGTTTGAGTCAGAAGAGTTCAGCTCAGTCCTGAACCCACCCTCATTCTCTTTGCGAAAGTCTTCCATGGCATCCTGGGGGGAAGATCAATGTGAAAAGAGAACTCCAAGCAAGAAGCAATGAATGGTTTAATCAATTTACTTGTATTTATTGAGCCCCTGCTAAGTGCTCATCGTAGTGACTGTAAAGATGATGGCATGAATTTCTAAATCTCTGCTCTTAAGAAATGAACAGAAGAGAGAAACCTTCCGTGAACACTTAATTATAGCAACGAGGTTGATAGCAAGGAACAATAATGCTGGAAAGGCACAGAGTCTAGAGTTAAGTCAGCGATGCTTCTAATAGGAAAGGGTGCAGGAGCCAATGCCTAAGAGAAAAGCCAGTTATGCAAATGGAGACTGCTTAAAAATATCCCGACTCACTGAATAATTGCTGAACAAATGAAAAAAGCTGGAGTCTGGAGTCATCACAACACCTACTTCAAGATCTGCTACAGGGCCACAAGGTCAGCAGAAAAGCTCAGCAGGCAAAGGCACTTGCTTCCAAGTTTGATGACCTGAGTTCTGTCCCCAGAGTCCTGCAAGACATCCTCTGGCCTCTACATGTATTCTGTAGTATGTGTGTGTCATTCTTTACAAAGTAGAAAATGTAATTTTTAATTAAAAATATTTATCCTATTCATTCCCCAGTCCTTCTTTGAGGTAGGGAAGACTTAACTATCTATACTTGGGGGATGAGGTGAACTATATTCACGCTCTGCTGACAGAAAGACTTGAAATTCTAGGCAGAATTCGACCTGATATTAAAGGGTCAACTGACACTTGAAGGGAATCACACAAGAAGCCTGAATGAGGCATGAATGTGATGAATCTCATTATTAAACTCAAAATTTTGTATGAAAACTTTTCCAACAAAACTCACATGTACAACTGTCAAATACGTTGCTACATGTGAGCAAGAAAGTCTACAGAAAAGATTCTCTCCATGCCTGGTGAGATGCAGAGAGAAGCTCTGTTGCAACTCAAATACAGTCTATTAAACCCTCAAGGAATTAATCAAACTATATTAAGTTTACAAATCAAAATTAAATAAAAGACTTTTAAATCTACTATGAAGTCATAGCAATCAAGACAACAATCATGCATGGTGATGCACATCTGTAAGCCCCACCTTTGGAGACTGAGGCAGGGGGATGGTGAGTTCGAGGTCAATGTGAATGGCCTAGTGACCTCAAGGCTAGTTTGGACTATGTACTAAGAAATTCTCTTGTCTCATTCTCCTCAAGACAGCACATTGCTACATTAAAATATACATATGGACTAATGGAAGGAAATAAAGATCCCAGAAATAAATTCATGTGTTGATGATGTACAGCTGGTCTCTGTAAAAAGAAAAAAGGCCAAGAACAAGAAAGAAAGAAGGAAAGAAAGAAAGAAGGAAGGAAGGAAGGAAGGAAGGAAG
>LOEQ01004365.1:33781-53398 GCA_001685075.1 Bramus lutescens | reverse complement strand
TTTATTTTATTATCTTTACTCCTTTAATCTATGACTATCTGTACTCTTTTATATCAAATTTACTGTCTCTTTACTCCTTTTCTCCTCTCTCCCAAGCCTATGAACATTTTTTTAAACACACTGTGTCTCATTTAGAGGTCTTTTATGACTGAATCTGTCCTATTGTACATCTGAAATTGTTTTCTGTTCAGGAACGCTTCTCAAAGTGTTAAGCAGCTAAGCATCATTCACTAAGACTAAGGCTGCTTTGCCTTTTGGCTCCACCCAGTCCAACATGGCAGGGTGGAGATCTGTTTAGTGCAAGCCATGCTTACAGCCCCATTTTCAGGTACACAGTGGGTCTATGTTGCCATTAAGCAAGTTGTAGCACTCTGCTCACAAATCCCCATTTAAATGCTCCATAGCCAGACCTCCCAAAAGAGTCAAGTTCATGCTAGCCACATGGCCCAGGAAACCACCATTTCAAAACCACACTCTTTTTTTGTTTTGTTTTGTTTTTAGCTACCACTGAGTAAGGAAGACCTATCTTAAAGGAATAATGCCTGTGCTTGCTTCTAGAAAACAGAGCAAGAAGCTGTGTTAAACTCTGTTTTTTTTTGTGTGTGTGTCTAGAATTCCTTTTCAAGCTCTCTCAGGTTTTTATGTGGACGTAGTTATCCACATTAGTTCACCGAACAAGCAGTCTCCTACTATACATATCTTCTCCAGAATAGGCTGTCATTGGTGTTTTTGATCTTGACCATTCTAACTGGTGTAAGATGGTATCCCAGGGTCTTTTTGATTTGCATTTCCCTGATAGTTAAGGATGCTGAACACTTCTTTTAGGCCCTCTGCATCTGGGTGACAGTTGTGTAATTTGATCTTTTGTGGGGCCTCTAGCAGTGGGACCTGATGCATGAGATGGCTCTTTGGAACCTGTTCCCTAAGATGGGATGCCTTGCTCAGTCTCTATGCAGTGAGGAGGAGCTTGGTCCTGCCTCAGCTTGATATGCCATGCTTTGTTGATTCCCAAGGGAGACCTTACCCCATCTGAATGGAGATGGAGGAGGAGTGAATGGGGGGCAGGATAGAAAGGAGGTGGGAGGAGGCAATGGGAGGAGAGAAGAGAGGGAAAACTGTGGTTGGTATGTAAAATAAAATAAAGGGGAAAAAGAACCCTATTCTCCCCAGCAAAAGCCAAGAAAGCAGTGAGAAAGAACCCTGCTTCATCCAGCCAACTGGAGGTTAGGCAGATTCCATTTTTACCCTCCTGAAGCCAATGGGAAAACAAATGCCCTGAGTGGTGAGTACTCAGGGCCAAGTGCCCTGTGTCATTCACAAGTAGACTGCAGAGAATCTGAGGAGCCTGGGAGTCAGCAACATGATTCCAGGTGTCTAGCTCTGTGGCCTTGGAGAATTTTCTACCCTTTACCCACTTTAAATCTCACACATCTGGATTAACAGTACCAATATTACCAATTCCCTAGGGTTATCCAAGGGCCAGGGCAGTAGTTCAGTCAGTACAGCGTTTGTTAAGAATGCACAAGGCCCTAGGTCCAATCACAGCATCTCATAAACCACAACTGGTCTCAGTGATGCAAGAAGATCACATGTCCTATAGCATCCTTTACTACATTAGTTTGAGGGTAGCCTGGTTTACATGACATTCTGTGTTAATAAATTAATTAACTAAACCACCTCCTAAAGTCATTCAATGTATTTGACACAATGTTACTTTTAAATCACTTATAGTTTCAACTCCTGCCTCATTCAACCTCCTCAATTAAAAATACCTAAGTCATTTTAGTGTATTTATCAGTATTCTCTGTGTAAAATGTTTGTGAGAATGAGTACGGAACTGCATTTAAGTTAGGCAGAATAAGTTTGTGAGATGTTTTACAGAAGAATAACTATCCCTAACAATGTTATATATTTGAAAATCGTCCAGAGTAAGTTACAGTATCTCATCATCAAAAATAAAAGGTGAGGTAGTAAACATGACCATTTTCTGGATTTAACCATGCCATGTTACGTACTAATATAAAATGCTACATTTTCCCCAAATATATGCATAGTTAGTATCTTTCAGTTAATATTTATGTTAATTTTTAAATAAATCTCATTTTCAAATAAAATAAGAGAAAGAAGAGCACGAGGAGCTGGACTGCCCACTTTCTGCAGCACCTGTCTCCCCCTTCATCGTCCCACATCTCCCTACCAGATGTGCAGCAGGCTTTTCTATACCCCACTTCTCCTTGTCTAAAACATTAGGAAAAAGTCACACATTTCTCACAGAATCGGGGTTCTAGAGTGAGTCCCTTACCCTACCACGACGACGTCCTGTACTCCAGGGAATCAGTCAAAGATGACGACAGCTCTGTGCCCAGCATCCACACTATACAAGGCGGAGTTTACCACGCCTCCTGCCACTGCTAAAGCCAGGCCGAACTTTCCGATGGACTCAAACACTTTGGCAGCCATGATTCCTTCTGTTGCACCCACTCACACCTGCTTCCACTCTGACCTTCACATGAATTCCCCAGCCTCGCGAACTGCTGAGTGTTCAGTCTTTAACTAATACTGGTCCCAGCTCAACCTGTGGAAAATAATCCAGTTATCATCCAGGACCATAGATAACCTCAACATGATCACTTACAAGGTGATACATCATTATAGCCAGATGTGGAAGCTATGTTCTAACTGCATCACAGCCTTGAAGTTGCTCTTCAGAGGAAAAATGCAGTATTAAACTATAATAATCTCACTTGATCATTTATTCTGCAGCTGAAACAAAACATCTCCAGCCAGCTGGGGAATCCAGCTATATGTGCTTCCTCTGACCTGGGCCCTTTGGGTGAACTGAAGTTTAAGAGGTCTCCATCTAGTTCTAATTTACAGTGCTCATTATCCAGCAAACCAATAAGAGGTCTCTGTCTAGTTCTAATTTACAGCATTCATTATCCAGCAAACCAATGGTGGCCTCACAGGCAAGGTGACCCTGAAGCACTCCTGATTTCAACCTGACAAGAAACATTGAATTAATTAAATCCAAGAATCTTGAGCTTAAGACTATGGTTGACTGCCTCAGTGAGAATTATACACATAGCAGACAAACCTTTAACAGCCAGACAGATCAGTGTATAGAGCTGCTCAGATTTTTCCTCTCTCTCTCGCTCTCTCTCTCGCTCTCTCTCTATGTATGTATGTATGTATGTATGTATGTATGTATGTATGTAACATACATATGTGAAAGTATATTCAGATGCATGTGTGTACAAGTGCATGAGTGCACAGACCAGAAGTTGATTTTGGCTGTTTTCCTCAACTGCTTTTTTTCTCCTAATATTTTTGAAACATGGCCCCCCAGTGAACCTGCAGATCACTAATTTAGCGACACTGGCTGTCCAGCCCCAGGGATTCTCCTATATCTACCTCCCAATGCTTTGCTTTGCACTTTTCAAAAGTGCTGGGGTTCGAAACTCAGGTCCTCATGCAATGCACAAGCACTTTCCTGAAAGAGCCATCACACAGTCCATTACTTGCCTTTTCAATACTTTCAAATGGTAGGGAAGGTGGAGACTACTGGCTCCCAGAAGTTCAAGATGCACAGGTTCCTCTGGTAATGTGTTAAGTGAGCAAAGGGCCACTGTTAAGTAGCTGGATCCACATCAGGCCACTAAAGAAAGATTAAATACTTGGTCTCCTGCCATTCCACCTTGCTGTTTCCCACATCCAGCATTCTTGAAGGCACAGGAGACAGATAAAGTGAGAGATTAGGCTGAGCCTTGTGTGGTTTTGTTCTGCAGATTTGAAAAATATTGTCCTATGTCCCATTTGTCCTAAAAGGTAGTCTTGGCACCATTGACGTGAAGAGGTAAAGTGGATGAAGCCCAGTGACCCAGGTGTGTTCACCCTTTTGTCAGTGAATTGCTATTGTCAGGACTGGAGAACTGCCTCAGCAGCTAAGAGAGCAGAGGACCTGAGTTCACTGGTTTCAAGGACCTCTGTTGGGCAGCTTACAACCACCTGTAAAGCCGGATCATCAGGTGCTACTCATCTCCATGGGCACCTGAACTCATATGCACTTACCTACACACACAAACACATCAAGTTAATAATAAAGAATAGATCTTATATTCTGCTATACACATAGACCAATTTCTAGCCCAGTCATCATCAGAGAGGCTTCCTCTGATGGCTAGCTGATGGAAGCAGATGCAGACCCAAACATTAGGTGGAGCTCAAGCTCTGGGAACCCCGAGGAAGAGGGGAGAAAGGATTGTACGAGCCAGAGGAGTTGGTTGAGGATACCAGGAAAACACGCCATCATAGTCAACTACGTAGGACTCACAGGGGTCCACGGAGACTGAATCAGCGATCTCAGAGCTTGCCTGGGTCTGTGTACACATTCTGTGGTTGTTTAGCTTGGAGTGTTTGTGGGACTCCCAACAATGGGAGTGTGTGTGAGGGGGTGTCTTTGACTCTTGCTTTCTCATGAGACCCTTTCCTCCTACTAGGGTGCTTCATCCAACTTTGGTATGAGGCTGTGTGCCTCATCTTATTGCATCTTGTAATGCCATGCTTGGTTGATATCATTGGGAGACCTGCTCTTTTCTGAAGGGAGATAGAGGAGTAGTGGATCTGGGGGAGAGGAAAGTTGGGGGGCTGGGAGGAGTGGAGAGAGGGAAGACTATGATCAGAATATATTGTAAAATAGAAAACTAAAAAAAAATGGTTTTAAAAAAAAGAAATCTCTTCCCACAGGGCAGGGAACCCTGACTGCTCTTTGGACTGGAAAGGGAGGGGGAGGAGGATGGAATTGGGAGGAGGGCAGGAGGTGGAAATTTTTAATAGTAATAATAATAATAAATAAAAATAATAAAAATAAAAAAGAAATCTTAAAGATAAAAGAAATATTTTTGTGATATAAAAAGTTCAGACAAGAGAACTATGCAAGAAAAATAAAATAAAATTTAAAAAGCTCATGCTGGTTTAAATACATTTACTATTTTGTACTGGGACACATTCTTAACTGCCACATGCTTTGAAAATAGCAGCCCTTCCTTTTCATTACACAGTCCAGAAGCTGGATAACAAGTTGGAAAGGGAGCAACAGGCTAATGGTCACTGTTCTGAGTTAGATCCTTCAAGCCAGGCTGAGAGACTAGAAAGGTAGGCCTGGGTCTCAGTGACAAAAGCTGCATCCCTGAACCTCTGCAAGGCTACCAGACAGCTTAGTGTATCCGAAGGCCTCCTCTTCCCTGAAATTGTCACTTTTTATATAACTTTGGGGAGAGACCTTATAAATCTTGTACACTACAGGAACTTTCTGAGACTTGTGAGTTGTTGACTTCCTGGGCCTTCTAAGTTTTATTTACTTCCTGAGTCTTAATAATGCTCCCTCTAGGAGACAATGTTTCAGTGTTAAGGAAATTGCTACACAACATTGCCTTAAATGAGCACTAACATCATACTTCTTGACAAAGCCAAAGTTGTGGGCTTGTGAGGGTCTGTGGACCCTGCATTCACCCAGTGATCTTACTACCTCAGCCTCCTGGAAGTTTCACTTTAGGAGATGTACTTTTAAAGTGAAAATCAGATCTAAACAGATGATGGCAGGCCAAGAAAACATACTCTCTTCTGGGCCTAATTGCAATTAGCACATAAACTCAGCCTCAAATTATGATGTATTTAGCACTGGAAATTAAGTTCATTAATTATTGTGCAGCCGCCTCTGAAATCTTGCAGCTAGTCCATCCTCTGAATAAAATATTTTCAAATTAATGGCATACTTATTCCTGCTTATTAACAATTTAATAGCTATGTGTTAAGCATTTTGAATTAAGGGGGAAAGAATGGTAGGCGAGTGGAAGATGAACAGGACAGCAGCGCCCTCATCTGGAAAGTGAGAGAAGTGAGGCTGGGAGAAAGAATTCTGTCCTGTGGGAGGGAGTTCCCGCAGGGGACAGCTGAGCCCATGCTTCCTTCACTCAGTGCGCACAGTTCACCGTTCTCTTAAGTTTTGAATTAGCCCTGTATTTGTCTGTTTATACTCTCATCCACTGACAACCATCTTTCAGTGACACGTATCCAACCTTCCAGGAGCTGTGCCCCACTCTGCAGATTCAAGGTTGATCAAGGCAGTGTTTGTCCCCAAAACATCTTAGGCCATTTGGTTAAGAAACACAGAGGTAGAAAGTAGATCGCTTTTGTGGTTCGAGTCAAGCGTAGGAAAGTGGAAAATTGTAAGAGGATTTGGGGGACAAGGCTGACATCCAGAAGGAGGCGATGGCTAGTCAGAACCAGGAGAAACACCTCACGTTCGCTCTCTCATTCACACCCATGTGCTGCTTCTAGCTGGGATTTCTTTACCTTCCCACTAGTCCACAGGCACAAGTGCAAACACACGACAGAAACCAGCCCTCGGATTTCCTACGGCATCATTTATTAATGAAAATGACTGGCCAGGCGGTGGTGACACGCGCCTTTAATCCCAGCACTTGGGAAGCAGAGGCGGGCGGATCTCTGGGAGTTCGAGACCAGCCTGGTCTACAAGAGCTAGTTCCAGGACAGGCTCCAAAGCNAGAAAGAAAGAAAGAAAGAAAGAAAGAAGGAAAGAAAGAAAGAAAGAAAGAAAATTACATTCCCCTTTGGAGGCAGGGTCTCATGCAACCCAGCTGGCCTCAGATTTACTACATAGCTAAGTGCAAAAGTTAATCCGGGTTGCCAACTTGACAGGATTCAGAGTCATCGTGGAAACAACGCTCCGGGCTTGTCTGTGAGACAATCTCTAGATGAGGTTCATTGAGGCGTGGCGACCACTCTGAGTAGAGGAGGTGGTGTCATCCTGCCACTAATCCCAAACTGTATAAAAAGTGAGCTGAGCACCATCCTCCATTGCTCCGCTTCCTGATTGCAGGTGCAATGTGACCAGCTGCCCCACACTCCTGGAGCCCTGCTTTCCCCACCGTGATGACATGCTCAAACTGAAAGTCAGAATAAACCCTCCCTTAAGCCACTCCTTGCCAGGATTTCGTAACAGAATAAAGAAAATAATTAATACAATATGCTAAAGAATTAAGAAAGAAAATTAAGGTGGGGTTTATAGATGACTCAAGGTTAAGAGCGTTGGCTGTTCCTCAAGAGGACCGAGCTCAGTTCCAAGAACCCACTGGGCAGCTCATAACTATCTGTAACACCAGTTATAGGACATCAGATGCCTTCTTCTGGCCTCTGCGGGTTCCAGATATGCTAATGGCATATAGGCATATGTGTGGGCAGGACACCCATAGTCATAAAATAAAAACAAATAAATAAATACTTGAACAAGAAAGCACATCAAAGAGAAGAAATGTCATTACAGAAATTTAAAGTGGATTAAGAGCCACAATGCACACACATGTTGCTAAAAACAGGCCAAGAAGAGGACTTAGAATAAAATAAAGATGGGGGAGATAAAAATGCAGACTTGATATATGGTTAAAGATCATAGACTAAAACTGAACAAAACAAGCAAAAAGACACAATCCTAGCATGGAAGGGGAGGAGGACACACTAAGCTATTGATAATTGATAGCTGCCCAGAGATGGTGTGTCTGCTTTCTTTAAGGTTGTGCTCCTAGCAGGTCCACTATACTCTCCTCTGGATGGCCATACAACTCTGAGAACATAGGCAGTACTCCTGGGACTCACTGAGTTTAAAAAAAAAAATAAGGAGACAAAGTTGGGCGGATATGGAATGGGGAGCGGACTGAAGGATATGGGTGAGGGGGATCAAAATGTTTAAATTATAATCATGAGAGTCTCAAAGAAATAGTAAAATACTTTTAAATATAAAAAATCAAAAAGTTAAAGCTTTTTATCACTAGCTAGTAGAATTTTGTGATTTACTTTCTCCTTTTTCATACTTGATATTCTTTCTACACAAGGACTCCCTATTGTCATAAGACGCAAAGAGACCTGCTCCTTGAAGACTCAGCATGCTCACCCGGGGTGCTCTGAAGACTCCGTCAAGAGTGTAACACACCATTGTGAGATGAAAGTCCTGTCTGTGAGCACTGCCTTTGTGTACTTCTGAGCTCACTTTCTTGGCTCAGCCTTGGGGACTTCTTTGAAATCCCAAAAAGTTTAAAATGTTATCATCAAGGTCAATTTTTCCCCAAAATTGAAGCACCTGATGGCTCTTGACTGTCATTCATGACAAGGAGATCTCACCAAAACTTCTACAAACTCCAGGTTACTTTAGCATACATTCCTAGTCCTGTTTCTTTGTCTAAAACCAGAGTTCAAACTTCTTTTCCCTTACTTAGGGAGCTTTACAAAATTTACGGAGGACGGATGCTCCTCCAAACCTTTCTCTTCTGGGTGTGTCTACACATATGTGAGGTTTGAGCATAGTTTTGTGTATACACATGGGAGGGTGCATGGGTCATGTGCACAAGTATGCAAATGTGTGTGGTGATAAGAGGAAAACCTTAGATGTCCATCTTCAAAAGCCATCCAACTTGGTTTTGTTAGCTCGTTTTTTGTGACACGGTTTCTTATGGGCTTAGAGCTCACTGAGTAAGCTTGGCTGCCTAGTTAGTGAGCCCTGGGATCCACCTGTCTTCACCTCCCTGGCCCTGGGATCACAAGTATAACCTATCATGCACAGATTTTTTTGACATGGGTTCTGGGCTCAAACTTGTGTCCTCCTGCTTGTGCAATGAACACTTTACTGACTACGCCGTTAGCCCAGCCTTCTCCAAACCTTCTGAAACAGACACTAATTCACTCTGGGTCCGCAAGGCAATATTCAGTCAGTCATGAGCATCTTCGCTTCGTATTTGGGCCTAGACACTAAACATAGGGCAATATGGTTCTTTCTCCTTCTAGTTAAAATTGTGATATAAGAAAAGTTGACAGCCATATTTTCTTCCAGTCTGAAATCAAGCAATAATAAAGGAAAAGGAATGGTCTGTGATCTCAGTCTGAGCCTTTGTGAGCTACAACAAGCCAAAAATCTGGAGCTACAGAGGAAACTTGTTCTGTGAGGTGTTTGATGGAACACAGCAAAGCTGCTAGGTGAGATCATTAAGTTTCATACTCACAGAAGGCCCGTCTCTATCATCCTTCTTAAAAGGAGTTTGGAGGTAATCTGATATCTTTTCTTTTTCAATTTCAGATAGGTGAGAGTTGGTGGGCTTCATTTGTCAGAAAACGTGTTAAACTTCTGTCTAGAGAAGAAAGAAATTCATTGTTTCAAAAGATAACCCTGTGTGAAATTCATCCAGTTGTCCAAGGTAGGGGTAAAAGTTCTTATCCGTACTGAGGATCAGGAATAAAGATGAAATAAGCTGATGCACACGCTAGAAATAAATTACACAGATCAAAGGCTGCATGGTGGGTGACAGCACTCACTGCACAAGCACAAGGACCCGCACCCACATATGCCAGGTGTGGCCCCATGCACCTGTGACCACAGGGCAAAGAGGGGACAAGAAGACCACTGGAACTTGCTTGTTGATGGTCTAGCTCCAGGTTCAGTGAAAAATCAACCCTGTATCGAGAGAATAAGCAGAAGAGTATGTCCTCCTCCACAGACATGTGCATGGGCACATGTATACACAATACATACACACAAATAATAAGAAGCTTAAAATCTATAAATTAGCCACAAGTTTTAAGGACCTGTTCCCCCCAAAAAAGGATAGAAAAATATGCTAAGTGATAAAATTAATCATAGGATTGGTCCCTTTCATGCACCTCTCTCCATCCAAAATAGACAAGGAGATTAATAATGCCATATACATTTCCTGGAATATACATTAATTTCCCTTTGTGGAAAAAGCAGAGCTCCCTTAGTTTCACCAGTTGCTGAGGGAATATCTTATGTGCTTATAGCACATAGCTTATGGTTCTAGGGGACTCCAGGCCCACACCAGAAGGAATAGAGAGAGCACTCCTGTGTGCACAAATAACTACAACGTTAGTTCTAGTAGAGAGAGCACTCCTGTGTGCACAAATAACTACAACGTTAGTTCTAGTAGAGAGAGCACTCCTGTGTGCACAAATAACTATATATATGTATATATATATGAGTGTGTGTGTGTGTCTGATAGCAGCTCTTTTTCATGCATGTCTGTCTTATATAAATCACATAGTTACCTTCTTTTACATTTCAATGAGTCTTCTATATCCCCTCCAAAATTCGGAACCCTTCCATTGCTCAGAAACACAAAAATGAGGTCTATGTTTCTACAACGTCTTATGTTGTCTGATGAAAGCATCCCCGTCAGTTCAGCTGGCTATAACTATGTTCTTTCGAGCAGGCAGCAGAAGCACGAGGCCTGTTCTCTCCTGGATCTGGAGACTGGAATTTTAAGCAGGATATATGAGATAGCTGGATTCTGGTGGTAGAAAGTCTTCAGGGCAGCTGCTTTCTGTTGAAAAATGTGTGACATACCATTTTCCCACATGAGCAGATGCACAGGAGTGTTCAGGTATGCATGCACATATGTGTATCTGCATGTGTGGGGGGAGGACAGAGGTTGACTTTGGATGTCTATTTCAGTGGCTCTCCACCTTATATATGGAGACGCTGCCTCCCACTTGAAGTCAGATCTCACCAATACGGCTGGTCTAGCTGACCTGACTGCTCCAGGGGTTTCTGTCTCTGTCTGCCTTCTGTGCACTGGGATTACAGCAGGGCCACCACCCCTACCCAGTATTCGTATGAGTGCTGAGGACCTAAACTCTGATCCCCACACTTGTGCAGCAAGTACTTTACTTGCTGAGCCATCCTCAACCCCATGAGGGTCATAGTTCTTAGACTCAGAGTGTTGACTGACAATTCTAGGAATATAAGAAGCAATAAAAAGCACAGATAGACAAAGTTTGAGGAAACAGTAAGGTGAGTTCTTGTGGAAGATCAAAGAAGCACTCACTAGGGGTGCTGTGGGATAATGTTTTTGTACATTGTAAAAATTTGTCACCCATATTGGTTCAATAAAATGCAGATTGGCCAGTAGCCAGGCAGGAAGTATAGGTGGGGCAACCAGACTAACAGAATTCTGGGAAGAGGAAATGCCAGACGCAGTCTCCACCCTGATGCAGAGGAAGCAAGATGAGAACACTGCACTGATAAAAGGTACCAAGCCACGTGGCTAAACATAGACAAGAATCATGGGTTAGTTTAAGTTGTAAGAGCTAGTTAGGAATACACTGAATCATTGGCCAATGTTATAATTAATATAGTTGCTGTTTGATTATTCGGGTCCGAGAAGCCAGGAAACCGAAAACACAGTCTCCATTTACAAGGGGGTTCAAAATAATCAAATCAGGTTCATTTCTTTTTAATTTTAACTAAAATTATATCATTTCCCTTTCCTCCTCTCACTGCCCATGTACCACTCCTCAAATTTATGACCTTGTTTTTAATATCTTTCCCACTCTCAGAATTCCTTAATTGCCTAGAGTTCTTTGTCTATGGGTGGAGCCCAATGGGATGTCCTTCTTGCATGTCAGCATGTCTATTGGTGTTGTATTTCTTTGAGTTTTGTTTAGGCAGCCAGGTTTTTGAAGTATCATGGGTGAAGAAGCTTCCCTGTCATTTCTTGGAGAAACCATCTCACAGCAGATTCCCTGGTCCTCTGGTTCTTAACAGTCTTTCTGTCCTGTCTTCTGAAATATGGCCTGAGCCTTAGGATCAGGGGTTGTATGATCTATCAATTGGAGTTGGACACCAATTTTAAAGATTTCTTAATCAGTTTCTTGAAATAACACTAGAGGTCTCAGGAGATAGCTTAGTCAATAAAACACTTGCCATACTTGCATGAGGACATGAGTTATGAATCTCAGCTCCCAGATAAAAAGCCAGTGTGGTGGTAGCCAACTGTAACCCCAGTGCTGGGGTGAAGAAAGAAGGATCTTTTTGTCTTAATGGCCAGCCAATCTAGCTAAACTAACATGTCCCAGACCAGTGAGAGAATTGCCTTCAAAAAATAAATATATAAGGTGGAGAAGAATGGGAGCGATAGCTCAGTGGTTCAATTTCCAACACTCACATGGTAGCTCACAACCATCTACAACTTCAGTCCCAGATGATCTGATGCACTTTCCTGGCATCTGTGGGCACTGAATGCACATGGTACACAGACATACATGCAGGCAAAACACCCATACACATAAAATAAAAATGAGAAAAAATTAACATGGAAAGCAGTTGAGGAAGATACCCAACATCAACCTATGACCTATATGTGCACACACAGGCACAGGTTTATCTGTACACACACACACACACATACACACACACACGTATATATACACAATAACACTAGGTTTTGACCATATAAGTGTAAGAAAAACTTCAGGACAAGTTGGCTGTTTCCTATTCACACATGCCGATGTAAGCCAAGCTTCAGTCTTGAGCAGATGTCTTTATCTTTGTTGGCTACGTTTTCCTAAGTCCTCTGGCCTACTTCCTGCAGCAGTCTCCAAAGTCCTCTGGTCCAATCCTCTGAAATATTTATCAAAGTATTTCCATAAGCATAGATCCTCCTGGGGGATTTTCAATATCAGGAGATTTGATCAAATTATCAATTATAACCAAAAATTGTAAATCTGTGTTTGGCAGAGTCTCAAACTTCATGTCTACTGTAGTAACACAGCTACATGCCAGTAAGATGTTGCTTTTATGCACTGGTGAATCTCCAAGCAGAAATGGGACTCACTCCACCTTCCACCAAAGTTGAACGTGGATCTGGAAGAAAGTAGGAAAATGGTCAAGTTTCTTTTCTAAGGCTGCAGAAATGTTTCAACGGATAATGCAAAAACTGGAGTTCAGACCCCAGAAACCCATGTAAATGACAGATGGGTGTGATTGGTTGCCTGTAATTACAGCCCCCAAGGTACAAAGAGGGAAATCCCAGAGCAAGCTGGCTGTTGAGATTAATTATATCAGCAAGTTCTGTGCTTGACTGAAACAGCCTGCCTCAATGAATAAGATGGAAGAGGAATTGGTGAGGATTCCATCAGTCTTGGGCCTCTGCATGCATGCACACATGTGTGCCTACATGTATGTAGAAACATGCATACAAGCAATACACAACATATACATTAAAGAAAATGGTGGTGGAGAGATTTCCCCACCAAATGTCTCAGCAACATTAAAATCTATAGGCAATGTTTTAGAATGTCAATTAAAAGTGGAAAATTAAATGTTAAATTTTCTTGATAAAACCGGAGGCCATCCATGAAGTCCAATGTAATGCAAATAAAACATAAGAACCCTAAGCAGAAGCCAACATGCCCCCATCTGGAGGACAGTATCTTTGGTTTAGGGCTTCATGATTCCAAGGCATCAAGACAAAGCTCAACATTTTCAAATATCACAAAGCATACAAGAAAGCAGAACATTTTGAGGAGTACAGGGCAGGCATAACTGTGAACATATGTATCAAATGACTTTTGGATTTATTTATTGTATATATGTGTGGGCACACATGTGTGGTGCATTGCAGTGTCTGCAGAGCCTGTGTATGCATGTGTGCAGTGTCCATGGAGGCTAACGGGCATTGGAGCTCCTGAAAATGGAGTTACAGGCCATTGTGAGCTGTCATGTGTGTGCGGGGAACACAGGTCCTGTGTGAGAGCAGCCAGCACTTCTCCACTGAGTCAGCTCTCTAGCTCACTCTAAGGACCTGGAATACTGAAAGAATTATGGATCCAAATGCAATATCAATACGAAAGTTAGAGAAATTAAAAAAAAACTGTAACTGGACTGGAAAGCTGATTCGGTGATCAAGAGCACTTGCTGCTCTTACAGAGGTTCAGATTAAAGCACCAAATGGTGGCTCACAATTCTCATAATTCCAGTTCCAGAAGATCTGATTGGCATCCTCCTCTACTCTCTGTAAACACTGCATTCGAACACATAAAACAAAAATTAAAAACAAATTTTTAAGTACTATAGCCATGTAAAAGAACAGTATATATAAAAGAATGCATTAAAAGAGTTATGTACTTTAGTAATTGCTTCTAGAAGCCAAAGTGGCTATTGGAAAAGAATCAAAATTCGGTTTAAAACTCAGATTATATATCATTAAAAATAAAGTAATAGAATTACTAAAAAATACAGTAACTTGAGATAAAACTAAGAATTTTAGATTAGCATGCATGAAAAGCAGAATGAGAGGCCTGTGGCGGTATTATTGAAAATGACTGTCATAGGCTCATATTTGAATACTTGGTCCCCAGTTGGAACTGTTTGGGAGGGATTAGGAGGCATGGCATTATTGGAGGAGGTGTGTCACTGGGTCTATGTTTTTTTTTATTTTTGTTTGGTTTGGTTTGGTTTGGTTTTTTTGAAACAGGGTTTCTCTGTCTAACTTTGGAGCCAGTCCTGGCACTCATCCTGTAGACCAGGCTGGCCTTGAACTCACAAAGATCTGCCTGCCTCTGCCTCCTGAATGCTGGGATTAAAGGCGTGAGCCACCAGTGCCTGGCGGGGATATGTTTTGAGGTTGCCAAAGTTTGATCTGTTCCCAGTTAGCACTTTCTGACTTTTAGTTACACATTAAGATGTGATCTCTCACCACTACCCTGGCATCATGGCTGCCTGCTGCTATGCTCCTCACCATGACAATCATTAACTCACCCTCTGAAATTGTAAGCCCCCAATAAACACTTTCTTCTACAATTTACCTTGGTCTTTGTGTCTCATCACAGCAATCGAAAAGTAACTAAGGCAGGGCCTATCAAGCAAATCATCCAATTCCCCAAAGGACAGACTATAAACTGGGTTTGATACAGCATTTGGAAGGGTAATGGGTTATAACACTGAGCATAAGTTCTCTATATGGGATGGTGGAGTAAGATGGCAGGATAGGGAAGAGCTCAGTAAAATGTTTGTCTTGTAAACACAAGGCATTCAATCTCCAAAATTCATGTAAAACAAAGAAAAAAAATGTCCAGGTGTGGTGGTGCACTTGTAGCCCCAGCGTAGGGGAGGCAGACACGGGTTGGTCACTGGAGTTTGCTGGGCAGCAAGTCTCAACTAAAGTCTCCAGGTTCTGTGACAGCCTACCTCCAAAAGCAAAGTGGACCTAAGGGACCACCTTCAAGTCTGTCCTTTGCTCTCCAAATGCACATGCACCCGCATGAACACACCACGCCATTCACATACACACACACACACACACACACAACTTCTCTAGCATTGTGCTTCTTGATGCATAACATAAAGAATAAAGAAGCCCATGAACTGCCCCCTGAATTCTCCATTCTGTGTTCTGTATGCCTCCACTGACTGTTTCCCTAGAAGGATGAGTTAACCCCATGGACGAAAACAAGGGAGACTAATTTAGTCACACTATTGCTGCCTTACTTAATAACACCATCCCCTAGATTAGCAGGGATCAAATGAGATTAGTGTTTGCGAAACAGAAAGCTAGCTACATGGAGCTCATTTATAAACTTCAGCATTTCCAAGCTGGGATACTTTCATAGGCCTGGTGCCCATTGCACCCTCTCTGGAGGAAGGGGCAGGGCAGCATCTCTCTGTGTACCAACTCATGCATGTGATGGGCGTAAGGCAGGTTGTGATATGCCCATAGAGAACCACAGAGGTCACAGGTCTTGAAAATCTGGTTGTTTCCCTATTGCTGAGATCAGGGATGTTAGTCAGTTTTTTGAGAGTTTTAAGTTTCGTACCTGTCTTGATTATATTCACACACAAACCCCAACTCTTCTTGGATCCACTCCCTTTCTCTGTCCACCCAACTTTGTTTCTTTATTTTATTTTTTGAAAAAACATAATTTAAAAGAGGAAAAATGTAATTAAATGTACAAGTAAATGTGTTCAAATATGGTAGCTGTGAGGAAATGTCTATCCATCCACTGTACCTGTTTGTTTGTAGGCAGGAGAGGAGATGCTGCTGTGCTGAAGATCGCCATTATGTGGAGCTGTGTGTGTCCTGAAGTGTGAGACGGTAGAGTTCCATTTAAATGGAAAACCAGGGAGTGTGTGCATGCAGCAGAGGTCCGGCACACCTTGTTTCGTCTACACCATTTTAAGAGATTTATCTTAATTTATCTTAATCTTAATTGTGTATCTGAGTGTGCATGTGTGCGATGCCAGTGAAGGCCTGAATCGGGCATTGCACACCTGGGAGCTGGAGTATAAGTAGTTGTACGCTGCCTAATGTGGGTGCTGGGGCCAAAAGGGCCCTCTAGAGCAGTGCCTCACACTCGTACCTGCTGAGCCGTCTCTTCAGCCCCTCCTACTCTGTTTTTAATCAGTCAAATTACTTATAATCTGGAAGTTTGCTGCAGGCAGCTGAGTGTCAGCAATTCCCCTCAAATAGGAAGAAAGGAAAGAGCTGGGTGGCAGTGGCGCACGCCTTTAATCCCAGCACTTTGGAAGCAGAGAAAAGCGGATCTCTGCGAGTTCGAGGTCAGCCGGGTCTACAGAGGGAGTTCCAGGACAGGTTCTTAAAGTTACAGAGAGAAACCCTGTCTCGAAACCCCACTTCCCACAAAATTAAGAGAGAGAGAGAGAGAGAGAGAGAGAGAGAAGAAAGGCCCTTGTTTGGAATGATAATCATGATAAAATTTTATTGCGTTAATAATAATTAAAAAGTAATGATAACCTCCTTTGTTTTCTTAATATACTGCATAACTGCCTTGCCTCAGATATGTTTGTACCATCAGCCAAACTTTCTTGGTTTTTACTGCTATAGTTTGTTATTGTTGTTGCTGCTGCTGTTTTCTGTTGCTTCAGTAAGGAGAATATTCAAAGGGCAGCTGTCTGCCCAAGACAGCCTGACGTACCACTGAATTTCTTATCACAAAGCTGACTTTTATTTATATGTAATAAAGAACAAATGTTCAGTTCTGTAGAGAATAGCTAATATTTTGGTTTAAATTAACATTATTTTAAAAATGGTGCTTTAGTTTTCCCAGGCCAGGAGATTACTGCACACTAGTCTTTACCCATGCAGACAGCATCTGGTCCCAACCAACCCGCTGCTGAGCATCATTTCCACCAAGTCTCAGTGCTCTGCTGGGCTAGGAGGCAAAGCGTCGTCATAGATTTAGCATATCTGTGAAACACAGCCTCCGAGTGTGCCCACTTACTCTGGCCAAGCAGCAGTCTCAGAGAAGGGACCCAGCCCTGGAGCCTAGCACAGCTTTGCCCATCTTTACATCCTTAGCAACAGTCCGGTCCAGTCAGAAGATAACTCGCAGCATTGCCTGATCAGACACAGTCATAGCACCCAGGAGCCACTCCTCCTAAAGGCAGAGGCCAGCCAGATCACAGTGCATGTCAGAGCACAGCCAGCATCAGCATTGTACCTCAGACACAATGACCTAGCTCAACTGCAGAACATGACCCCAAGACCTACTTGTCTAGGTTTACTACTAGGTGGCCCATTCAGAATTCCAGGTTAGACTTCCTATCAAAGGCCACCCATCACTAATGAACAGCTGCATAGATGAAAGCAAATGTCCGTTTTATCACATGTGCTTGTCAATCTAAGAACACGGGACTATGAAAACCAGAGAAATATCAAACCACCAAAGAAACTGAGGATGTTCCAGAAATGGGCCAAAAGCAGTGCAGTCTACAGCATGATTAACTGAAAACTCTAAGTGAACTTCCTGTAGCCTTCTGACACTTCATACAGCTACAAGAAATTAGAAAGATTAAAACATTGTGTGAGGGACTGGAGAGATGATGCAAAAGGTAAGTGAGCTTGCTATTTTCCTAAAGGACCCAAGTTCAATTCCAACACCCATATCAGGTAGTTCACAACTGCCGGGAGTTGCAGCTGCAGGAAGTCCCATGTGCTCTTCTGACCCCTGCAAGCACATGTGTATGAGTGACATACACTCATAGAGACACATATGTTCTTCAAAACTAACATAAATCTTTTTTAAAACTAAGCGGAATTTGAAAATGAAGTGTCAACAGATTAAAAACAAAGAAATAGGAACTATCAGAATAAACAAACTCTATCAATAAAGAATAAAGAGGCCAGCAAGATGGCTCAGCAGGTAAAAGTGCTTGCCACCAACCCTAATGACCTGAGTTGAATCCCTATGAATCATGTGGTGGAAGAAGAGAATCAACTCTCAAAAATATCCCCTGGACCCCCCCCTTTCTCTCTCCATATATATGCATATGCATATATACATATATATACATATACATATATATATATATGCCAAGGCATGTGTGCACACACACACACTCCAGATAAATAATGTAATTTAAATTGTTTAAAAGAATATAAACAAAAGGACCAATGGAATAGAATCGAAGACCCAGATATCAATCCACACACCTACAAATGCCTGATTTTTGACAAAGAAGCTAAAAATATAAAATGAAAAAAAGAAAGCATATTCAACAAATGGTGCTGGCATAACTGGATATCAACCTGTAGAAAAATGCAAATAGATCCATATCTATCCCCATGAACAAAACTCAGTTCCAAATGGATCAAAGACCTCAACATAAAACCAAACACACTGAGCATCATAGAAGAGAAAGTGGGAAGTACACTTGAATGCATTGACACAGGAAAACACTTTCTAAATATAACCCCAGCAGCACAGACACTGAGAGAAACAATTAATAAAGGGGATCTCCTGAAATTGAGAAACTTCTGTGAAGCAAAGGACATGGTCAACAAGACAAAATGGCAGCCTANTTTGACAAAGAAGCTAAAAATATAAAATGAAAAAAAGAAAGCATATTCAACAAATGGTGCTGGCATAACTGGATATCAACCTGTAGAAAAATGCAAATAGATCCATATCTATCCCCATGAACAAAACTCAGTTCCAAATGGATCAAAGACCTCAACATAAAACCAAACACACTGAGCATCATAGAAGAGAAAGTGGGAAGTACACTTGAATGCATTGACACAGGAAAACACTTTCTAAATATAACCCCAGCAGCACAGACACTGAGAGAAACAATTAATAAAGGGGATCTCCTGAAATTGAGAAACTTCTGTGAAGCAAAGGACATGGTCAACAAGACAAAATGGCAGCCTACAGAATAATTGAAGATCATCACCAACCCCACATCGGACAGAGGATTGCTTTCCAAAATATACAAAGAATTCAAGAAACTTGACATCAAAAGAACAAATAATCCAATAAAAAATGGGGTACAGACCTAAACTGAGAACTCTAAACAAATAAATGGTTCACAACTAAGAAAATGCTCAACATCATTAGCCATCAGAGAAATGCAAATCAATACAACTCTGAGATTCCATCTTATACCTGTCAGAATGGCCAAGACCAAAAACATTAATGACAGCTTATGTTGGAGAGGATGAGGAGTAAGGGGAGCTCTCTCGTCCATTGCTGGTGGGAGTGCAAACTTGTACAGCCACTTTGGAAATCTGTATGGTGATTTCTCAGAAAATTAGGAAGCGATCTACCTCAAGACCCAGAAATAGCACTTTTGGGTATATTAAGGATTAACTGAAGGAAATTCATTCATACCACAAGTACATATGCTCAAGTATGTTCATAGCAACATTATTTGTCAAACCAGAACCTAGAAACAACCTAGATGTCCCTCAACATGGATTAAAAAAATGTGGTACATCTTTTTGGGTATGGGTTACCTCA
>LOEQ01004365.1:0-12727 GCA_001685075.1 Bramus lutescens | reverse complement strand
CACACACACACACACACACACACACACACTCACATACACACACAAATGCTAGGAATTGGACTCAGGTCCTCTGGAAAAGAATCAGTCCTCTTAACCACCAAACCATCTCTCCAGTCCCTTGTTTGTTTTTTTGAGATAGGATCTCATATAGAACAGTCTAGCTTTGAACTTGCTATATGTCCAAATCTGGCCTTGATCTCTTCATCTACCACCTCTATCTCCCTGGGGTTACAGGTGTGTACATCCACACCCAGCTCAGTTGCTTCCTTCCTTCCTCCCTCCCTCCCTCCCTCTCTCCCCCTTTCAGCCCCTCCCTCATTTCTCTTTCTCTCTTGCCACTCTAGCTATCTCCAGAAATAAAATATTAGTCCTCACTCAGGGAGCCTTACTGTACTGATCAGAGGTGCTTCTGGTACTCCTGACAACACTTCCTCTAGCCATAAATCAGTTAGCCTCAGCTATTCTTCCAGAGTTGCCCACACCTCCACTCCCAACCACCCAACCCCCATAATGTAGGTCTTTCATCTCTGTAAATCCCAAAAGGTGAATCGTCATAAAGTATAATTAACATTTAATACCCAATTACTTCATCCTGTATGGCCTTCACCAAACTAGCCAGGGTTCAAATCCAAGCTCTGTTTCTTATTAGCTATGGGACATTAGCCGAATCTTCTAATATACCATGCCTCATTTGTTTAGGGATAAAATTGGGATGGAACCATTATCCACCTGACAGGAAAAAAAAATGTGTGAATTTGTGCAGAGTATTCTGGAAGCATGCCTGGCACAGAGCAAGCTCTGTAGAAATGTTGGCTACTTTCTATCAGCCACAAGAGGCTGGCTGATGACTACCATTTAGCTCAAAGACTATGACCCATTTGTGATGGAGTTGTGTTACCTCATTCTAGAGAACCCAAAAAATAATCATTCTGCTTGACTTTCTCATGGGCCAAGAAAAATAAGTCATCAAAACATTTACTGTCTAATAAAACATTAATGGTACTTGTCCACTCTAACACAGCTTGTCTACTCACAAACCTGCCTCGTTCTATGGTGAAGGATGAATGGGGGTAGGGAGACGCCTTGGCTGGTGAAGTGTTTGCTATGCAAGCAGAAGTGCCTGGGTTCAATCCCCAGCACTTGTGTAAAGGCTGAGCATGATGACAGATCCCTGTAATTCCAACACCAGGGAGAGAAAAACAGGTGAGTCCCTGGGGCTCAGTGGCCAGCCCACCTAGGTGAATCGATGAATTCTAGGTTCACTGAGAGAACCTGGAGAGTGACAAAGAATGACACTTGATGTCAACTTCTAGCCTCCACAGACAGATACACACACATGTATGTGTATCCCTAAACATGTATACACACATGCATGCACAGTCATGAATAGTGAAAAGCATAAAAGAGAAGACAAGCTCTGTTTATCGGGGAAGTAATGTCTGTGGTCAGTCTGATTGGCTGAAACACAGTGAGGTTATGAGGGCATCCTGAAGTGGGGTCACCATGGAAACACTGCCTCCTTATCCCCATCCTTATTCTAGTGTTTAAGAATACCTAGCTTCTCAGAATTCCATACATTCCTGGTGCTTTGCATCTGTTTCTTTGTATGTGATTTCCCACATGCTCAAAATGGATCAATCACTCCACAAGCCTGTCTTTAGAGTAAACACTATTGAACTTGGCTGGATAAATCGTCCCTAAAACATTCCATGATCCTTGAGCAAATGTGGGAGCCCTAATCATTACAGTCCATTCACACTGGTCACTTAACTTCCCTATAGTTCACCACTGCTCTCCCAGTGCTACTGAGCAATGAGACACAAGGCAAAGACAGCCCTAATGTTTCTCTAGGTTCTTAACATCTGGAGAAATGAAATGTGTGCAATATAAAAGGAATAATCTATCACATTATTAGGTTAATTAAAATATTAGTGAAAGAATATTTCACTAATAGAAAATTAGGAGCACATTCAAATATATCAAAGAGAAAATTAGAAGCACATTCAAACATATCAAAGAGTTATCCCTACTGCAAGATTTCCAAAAGCACTAAAATAAGGAAGAAGAAAGAAAGAAGATAAAAGGAGAATTCATGAAAAATCAGAGTTGAAGAATCCCAATGTTTAAATACAGCCTGTCTCTAACCTGACTTCCTTTTTAGAAGTCAGACCTAGAAGTTGTTTGTTGTTTTGGTTCCTGAATTGTGGCCCTTATGAATGGGACCCACTACCTAACCAGAAATCCTCACATAGGAGGCTTCACACAATCCGAGGTTCCAGATGGTTTGTGTCAATCATAGGAAAAGAAATAAAGGAAGACAGGGAAATACTAGTTCTCCAAATTACCAGTCTAAGAATGCCAAGACAAAACTTAACACACTGATCCTGTGTTGTCTAATCAATCCTCAATCTATAAAGCAGTCAATATTAGTGGTTTTAACTATGCCTTGAAATCAGACTGAAGTACTACACTCATGCCAGTGTGTGTGTGTGTGTGTGTGTGTGTGTGTGTGTGTTCAAAGACACTCAGTCTAACTATCCCAGCAGTCCTTCTCAGAGTCAAATCTGGGTAGTGCTTTTTTTCCCAGAGCGTGTCTCAACAGTGACACCTAGAGATGCATCAGAAAATAAGCTTGTGAAGTAAACCGATGTTTCTCTATCTCCCCCCAAAAGTGTTGATAATGTATTTTGATTATTTAAAATTTAAAGTGTTTTTCATTCATTTGTTCTTACTAATATTTTGCTCTCATGTCTGACAGTGACATTGAAAATGTCCCAGGTAGAGATAGAAACATACTGTATCTACATGTAGGTCAGATTCATTTTCCTATTTAAAACTAGTAGCAGAGAATGAATTACTATTTTTACACTGAAACAATCAATCCATCTATACACAGTTACGATGTGCCAGGGACAACAGAAGATAGCAAACAAGAAGGAGAGGTGGCTCAGTGCTACGAGCATGAACTGCTCCTGCATAGAACCTGTGTTCAGTTCCCAGCACCTACATAAGGTAGCTCACAACCTCCTGTGGTTCCAGTTCCAGGAGATACAGCGCCCTCTATGACCTCCAAGGACACCTGGACACACACACACACATCAATTAATCTTTTTAAATATCAAACAAAAATAAAACTAATTCATTAACCTAGTGACATCTGTGAGTTCTGGTGAAAGTAAGATGCCTGATGGGTGTTCTTCCCAAGATTCACATCATTAATAAGCACAAAGACAGATGAAGTTTGTGATTTTAGCTGCCTGTGTGTGTCACTCAAACCACAAAGGCCCATTCAGTATAATTTCAGACCTATTTGAAAGTAAGAATGAAATGGGAAGTGGATGTTGTCAAGATACATGTGGACACACATGAAATGACCAAAGAATAAGTAGAAGATAGTCTAAAGCGAAGACTGGGAAGAAGAGGCTGGTTCACTGGTGACATGCTCTTCAAGGGATACAGCCTCAGACAGACTGTATTAGTCAGGGTTCTAGAGTCACAGAACTTATGGAATGAATAGATATGTGTATGTGTGTATATATTTATATACAAATTTATGTTTATATATACTGTTATTGGAATGACTTACAGGTTACAATACAGCAATGGCTAGTGAATCCAAGAATCTAGTAGCTGCTCGTTCCCACTAGGCTGGGTGTCCCAGCCAGGCTTCTGTAGATGCTGGAATCCTGAAGAAGTGGGCTTCAATGCCAATGAAGGAATGGATGGGCTAACAAGGCGAGGGCAAGTAGGCAAAGAATGTACCCTTCCTTCTTCCCTTGTCCTTATACAGGCTTCCAGCAGAAGGTGTGGCCCAGGCTAAAGGTATGTCTTGCTGGGCGGTGGTGGCGCATGCCTTTAATCCCAGCACTTTGGAGGCAGAGGCAGGGGGATCTCTGTGAGTTTGAGGTCAACCTGGTCTACAAGAGCTAGTTCCAGGACAGGTTCCAAAGCCACAGAGAAATCATGTCTTGGAAAAAAAAAGTGTGTCTTGCCATCTCAAAATCTGGATTAAAAGTATGTATTGTCTAGCCACAAGATCCAGATATCCAGATCACATGTGTGTCCTTCAATTCTGGATCATAGTTCATTCCAAATACAGTCAAGCTGACAACTAAGAACAGCCATCACAGAGACCCACCTCTCACTCCTTACCTCCTGGTTAACACGCAATGAACAGCTCCACTCCACCACACACTGTTTACCATGCTATTCTGTCGCACAACAGGACTAGAAGCAGTGAGCTAATGCGCATGTACTGAAGCCTGTGGAACAAGGAGCCAGTGAACCGTCCTCTGATAGGTGGTTTATCTCAGGTATTCCATTAAAGTAAATAAATAATACATAAATACATAAACCTAGCCCAGAATCTTCCCTGTATGTTCCACAAACACTTCAGAAATCAGAATCTGAAACAAATGACGTTTGGGTACTTCATGGTTGTGTTATAGCCATTAAAAAAATTAAACACGAATTGTACACGATTACTGAAAACCATGTTGGGTCTTCAAAGAAGCACTGAAAGGTAAACCAAGAAACTCCCCTGCAGATCTCCTGGCCTGCCTGACCTTTCCCAAGGACCAGCTGCCATCACACATCCTTCCAGGCTCCCTCCTAGCAGCTCTCCGGACTTCACTGTTGTCCTACTCAAGGTCCAGCCAGAACATCAGTCCTGTTCGGTACTATAGAAGAAGCACCTTCTCTTCCTAGTGAAGATCAGTGTAGCTGGGCTCAATAGCCATGCCGGTTACGTTTGGTACCCCAGAACCTCAGATACTCAAGGACCGGAGTTAAAGGCAGTAGTGAGCTGCCATGTGAGTGGGTGCAGGGAATAAAGTCCAGGTCCTCTAGAAGAACAGCCAGTGCTCTTAAAGGATGGGCTATCTCTCCAGCTCCCCAAGAACCATGTTTTTAAGGAAAATAAAACCCAGGTGAAGTATGTCTCCATTGGTAAAGTGCTTGCCTTGCAAACATAAGACCTGAGTTTGACATCCTGAACCAAGGTGTTACACTGGTTTGTTTTTTCTTTCTATCTTGAGATCTTATTTATTTTTATTTTATGTGTATGAGCGCCTTAGTTTTGTTTTTTATTGTTGTGAGGAGACACCATGAATATGGCAACTCTTATAAAGAAAATGTTTAATTGAGGGAGCTCACAGGTTCATTGGTCCATTATCATCATGGCAGGGAGCATGGCAGTATACAGGCAGACAAGATGCTGGAGCTGAGAGTGCCACATCTTACAAGCAAAAAGAAGTTAACTAAAGTTGACTGACTCACCAGGTAGTATTCTGAGCATAAGAAATCACTTCACAGCCCACCCCACAGTGACACATTTCCTCCAACAAGACCATACCCATTCCAACAAAGCCACACCTCTTAATAGAGCCACTCCCTATGAGATTATGAGATTATGGGGGCCAGTTACATTCAGATTACCAAAATGAGTGTTTGCCTGCATGCATGCCTGTGTTCCACATGCCTATGGAGGCCAGAGAAGGGCCTGTAATCTTATATTTTGGGTTGTGAGACTAGCCTCCAATGTCTGAGCCATCTCTCCAGCCCAGGCCTGTAATATGTAGTCAGAGTGCTGAGGAAGCAGAGACAGGTAGATCCCTGGGTTTCACTGTTTGGCCATCCAGCCTACTTGGAGAGCTCCAGGCTAGTTAGAGAGCCTGTCTGAAAAAATACGGGGTGGGTGGTACCTGAGGAAGGACAGCTGAGGCTGTCCCCTACATTCTACAGGCACATGCATGTGCACCCACACATCAGCATGCAAAGAGAGGGGGTGAGGGGAGATGCGCTCCTCTCCGTTCCACATAAACAAGCCTGAGCAAGGTCCGTCCAAGCCTGGGTAGTCTCTCTTTCTTGGAAGCAGGCTTGAGGGAAGACTATAAATACTTAAACATTAATATTGTTATCCTTGTCACATGAAGAAATGAATTAATGATTTCCTGGATGCTCTCTGGGAATGACCTCGGTGGCTCCATCCTGTGTTCTGTTCATCTTATTACCAATTCTTCCCTGAAGTCTTCCCTCCTTAGAGTCAGGATCTGTCATCTGTAAGTAATGGGCCATGCACGCAGATCCTGCTCCTGTAACAAGTGTGGCTAGGGTAATATCCCCACCCCCTCTCCGGGTCTCCACAGGGTACCCAGAGCTTGCTTGTCATCCCTGAGCAATTTTCATCAACTCGCTCAGAGCTTGCCTGAGGAGAGGAGGGGGGCTGGAGCGGAACTGTCTCTTTAATGGGATTTTAATGTGATCTTCAGCAAACTAATCTTATTTAGATATCATAGGAAGCCATGTAATCTCATCTGGGCACTCTTATTTCCTACAGAAGAAGGGAAAGCTTTGTAATTCATTCTCAGCAACAGGAACACTTTAATAAAATCGGCTTCCGAAGGTTAAATGATCAGACAAGCAGCTGCAGCCCCCACACTCTCTATCCATCTCTGTGACTGGGGCAACCACGACAACAAAATGACCACTCCTAAGGGTGTTTAAATACAGCCCGTGCTAAACTTAGCTCATCCGCTGCCATATGTCTTTTCCTTGGCAATGATTTAGAGTCCCGTACTTGGCTGCTGAGAGTGTACAAAATGAACAGAAGACTAGGGGTCTGTGTCCCTGACATAGTTCTAAAAAAAAGCCAAGCACACACACACAAAAAAAAATAACATATGACAAAATTCCTGTGTGGAAATTGAAGAAGTTGATGTCTAAAGGAGAGAATAGAATGAAAGTCATCAACAGCCAGGCTGGGGAAGAGGGATCAGGTGGTGGGTCTTCATCAAAGAATCTGCAATCCAAGTTAGGTAAGAGGGACAGACCTGGGGGCAGAATTCTGTAAAGTACTTGTTATGCAAGCATGAGGACCTGGGCTTGATCCTTGGAACCTATATTAAAGCAAAACAAAACAAAACAAAAACAGGCATGGTAACACATGCTTGTAATTCTTGTTCTGGGGAGGCAAAAACAGGGGATCTCTGGGGCTACCTGGCCAGCCACCCCTGCGTATTTGTCAAGCTCCAGGTTCAGAGAGCCTGTCTCAACAAGGTGGATGACATTCTGAAAAATGTCCTCTGGCTTCTGTATGTGCATGCACACACATACACATGTGTACATGCAATACACATGTACCTGAACATATATACACACATATATACATGTAAAAAATTAAAAAGAGCAATTTCAAAAGGTCTATGGTGCAATATAGTGAGTACAGTTACTTATTTATGCTATGTTCAGGAAAAACGTCAAGAAAGTAGATAGTAAGGGTTCCTACCATGAAAGCCGTAATTATGTAAAGTGTGTTAGGATAAGTGTGTTAGTTCAATAGATTTAACCTCCCATAATATATATAGACTTCAAAATATTATATTGTCCAGAACATACACATATAATTTAAATGTCATTTAAGAATAAATAATGATAGTGTAAATTTTGAATCATTCTAAGCTTTTGTTTCTTAACTGAAAATGGGGAAATAATGAATTAGGTTAAGACATACAGTCAGTTGGATAAAGCACTAATCACACAAGCATGAGGAACCCCAGAACCCACACAAAAGCCTGGTGTTGTAGTTTGAATGTAATTGGCCCCCATAATCTCACAGGGAGTGGCACTGTTAAGTGTGGCTTTGTTGGAATGGGTGTGACCTTGTTGGAGGAAGTGTGTCATTGTTGGATAGGCTTTGAAATGGTTTCCTATGCTCAGGATATTGCCCAGTGAGTCAGTCAACTTCCTGTTGCTTGCTTGCAAGATGTAGGACTCTCAGCTATTCCTCCAGCACCATGTATGCCTGAATGCTGCTGTGCTCCTTGCCATGGGGATAACTGAGTGAACCTCTGAAACTGTAAGCAAGCCCCCTCAATTAAACGTTTTCTTTGTAAGAGTTGCCATGGGCATTGGATCTCTTCACAGCAATAAAAATCCTAACCAAGATACTTGGCATGATACTAGGTGCCTGTAGCCTCAGCAGTGTGGCTGGCTGGCCAGCTAGTCTCACTGAGCTGTTGAGTTCCAGGTTCAACAAAGACCATACATTCTAGTTTGATTCCTGTTCCAATGATGAAACACACTGACCAAAAGCAACTTAAGGCAGGAATTGTTTTATTTGACTAACACTGCCAGTTCACAGTCCATCACGAGGAAAGCCATGACAGGAACCGTGGAGGAACACTGTGCATTGTTTCACTTGCACGCTCAGCTAGCTTTCTTGTGTAGCCCAGATCGGTCCACCTGCCTAACCCTGGTGTCACTCATAGTAGTCTGAGCCCTGCCACATGAATCATCAATCAAGACACTGTCCCACAGACATGGGCACAGATTTCTTAATCTAACTGAGGCAATACTTCAGTTGACATTCCCTTTCCCCAAGTGATTCTAGGTCGTGTCGAGTTGACAGCAGAAACTAAGAGCATGCCTTGCCTCCAAAAATAAGGTGGGCTGAGATAGAAGACACCAAATACCAAACTCTGGCCTCCCCACATTCACGTACAGGTATGCACACCCACATACACATGTGCACACACAAACACACACACACATGCGTGTACTCATACTTATCCCACAAAGATTAAGAAGTAGCTTTCTTTGCTTCCCACCTCTTTCCCCGGGGACTGGCTGTTCTGTCAATCATCTCCAAGGCTTTCTCTGGGTCATGCCCCTTTACTGCCATCCCAACCTTGCCTCTCATTATACCCACTTGCTTCTGATTAAGTGCCATCTCCCAATCTCTATTATTTTGAGATTTGATCATCCCCATTGCAATCAAGCAGCTTGACTCTGTCACAGCGTCTCCTCTCATCAGCCCTGACTGCAAAGGACAGCCACCACTGCCCTGGGTTTGCCGACTGTCCTGTTCACACTACACTCAGTGCCTTGTGTCCTACGGGCTCTCCTAAATAACCAAGTGAGCTCCTCTGCTTCTGACAGGCCACCTACTCTAACATAACCTTGTTCCCTGAGCCCTTTGCTCCTCTCTTCAACTGTCTGACACAGATCTGGCATCTCTACTTCCCACTGCTTTCGCTAAGCTTCTACGTGTCACCCCACATCTCATTAGCACAGGACCCTGAGGCTCTTTTCTGCATCGTGGGAGAGTTAAATCCAGTGTGGAGACAGCGCTCTCATTCTGATCCTTTCTCTTTATTCAACACTGTGTTTCTCACCTTTGATTCAGCAGGATCCAGCCCCATGTATGTATCCCATCCCATCATTACAGGTGTGCCACAGCTGGACAGTTTCTGCAGCTCTTTCAGCCTAGAGTTTGTTTTAGTTCCCTTTATCCTTCCACTAGCCTGGTTTCTCCTGGCTAGAGTGTGTGTGTGTGTGTGTGTGTGTGTGTGTGTGTGTATGTCCCAGAGGACAACCTCAGGTGTCATCCTTGAGAAGGCTGTCCACCTCCCTTGAGCCTTGAGACAAGGTATCTCATTGATCGGAGGCTCATCAGATCCTAGGCTGGCCAATGAGTCCTCAGGAATCCTTGTGTCCCTGCCTTCCCCTGTTCTTGAGTTACAAGCACACACCAACACACTTGGCTTTTAAACTCAGGTCTTCATGCATGCTTACACAGTAAGCACCTTGCCCTCTGTGCCGTCTCCCAGGATTCCATGTTGTGTTTAGATTTGTCAGCATGTATTGGTCTGATGACAAGAGAGGAAGCAGAGTTTCTTCACCTTGAGACAAGCACATCATAGTTTGCAGGAAGAAGCCTCTGTGTTGTCTTCTAGGCAGGGAGGAAACATAAACTTACAGTACAAAGAAGGATGGTGAAGGATGGACCAAAAATGTTTTGTGTGTGAGTGTGTGTGTGTGTGTGTGTGTGTGTGTGTGTGTACAAAAGTCAATATCATAAGTCTTAATCTCACTATACTAGTCAGGTTTCCCTAGAAGAACAGAATCAATAGAATGAATAAATGGGAATTTAGGCAATTGGTTTATATAATAACATCTGGGTAGTCCAACAGTTACTGTCTGTAAAGTGGAAACACTAAGACCCAGGTAGCTGCTCAGCCCATGAGGCTGGATGCCTTTGCAGCCCTGATCTGGTGCTGGCAGCCTGAAGAGCTCTATAGGACAGCTGGTCTTCAGTCTATATTGGAAGGCTGACGAAGCTGGGTTTGACAGACAGGCGATGAAGACAGCATAGCAAGAAGATGCACGAGAAGCGGAGATCCGCAGGCAAGCAGCCCTCTCTACATCTGAGCCACCACTGAAAGGCGCTGACCACATGGGGGCAGAGTCTTCTCTATGCAGTCAACCCTCCCTTGAAATTCCCTCACAGGCACACCCAGAAGCTTCTAGTATTTGATTCCAGATCCAAACAAACTGCAAGCCCACATTATCCTTCACAGCCCCTCAGTCCAAGCTGAGGGCTTGACTTTAACATGGGAAATAAGCTGCGGCTTTGTTTTTAGCCTTCTGATCCAGGCCTGATCCCGGCTCAGCTCTAGGGATGCAGACCACTTCTTACACTGCCAAGGACGCCTTCTGTCCACTGTGCTAACCCATCAATTCTAGCTTTTCTTTGTCTTTCTCCAATGTGTCATTGCTGCTCTTGACAATAGTAACATAATTCCCAGAGCAGAATTCCATGTAAGGTCATGGGGAAGAATGGGAATCTGTGGTCATGAATGGCTCAAAAAGTAATATGGATATTTGGATATTAAAGCTTTACATTGAGAGAACCCAAGGAAGAATAAGAAGATTTAGGAGCATCAGACACACTTTGCATGGATGAAGTTAAGTCATATAACATGAAGGTGAAATTTTAATGAATATGCATTCAACTGTGATCATCTAAGATGTTTAATTTTTGAATTTTTTTTTACATTTATTCATTTATTGTTGGGGTGGGTGGGGTAGGTGTGGGTCATGGTGTGGGTATGGAGGTCAGAGGACAAAAGCAGGAGTTGTTTCTTTCCTTCCAATTCAGTCCTGGGGATCAAACTCAAGTCCTCAGACTTAACAACAAGGTCTTTTACCCACTGAGCCATCTCAATAGCCTCAGACAGGGTGCTTAAACAAAGATTTGAAAACACCTCCCATGTCAGACAGTCAAGCAACAGAACACACCCCTGGAGACAATGAAACCACAGAGGTAGACACTGCAGAGCAGTGACCATGGATCTCTTGTGTACTATCAACTTCTGACATTGTTAGAAAATCCCTAACAGCTGAGAGAGACTCATCCTTTCAAGGCCATCCTCAAAAGCAGCAAAAGGACCAACCAGGAAGATGTCATAAACAAGCCAGCTGACCCATGCTGAGCTGTACTTCTCTCTGGCCCATACACCCTTCTTAAAATACCAGGGCAGCCTTGGACAATCTCACACCTTCTAGGTACCAAAATGATGTAGAGTAGTCAGCCCTAAACTATTCATCCTGCCCTGCCATGCCTTTCTCAGGAGACACCAAAGAAGCTCATGCCTGTTATCTGGCCCTCCCCTCACCCCAGTTTTTTCTCTACTGGCCCCACAGCCATCTACATATGCAGTCCTGAGTGCTGGTGTTGTGCCTCTTGTCTCTGGATCCTGAGACTTCTTATCCTCCCAAGTGTGTGCACCATGCCTTTGTTTATGCAGAAATGGGATCTAACACAGGGTTGCCTGAGTGGTAGACAAGCACTCTAACAACTGAGCTCCACCCCCAGCCTGCCATCTCCTTAAGTACAAGCATTACAACTTGATGCCAGTGAAAAAATTCCAGTTATACCTACAAAAGATTCTTCCAGGATCGTGATTAACCACCACTCTGCTGGGCCTCCCTGTTAGCTATATTCTTTCAAATAGGAAACTTGTTGATGTAAGCCAAAGACTGACCAAGTGTTATGGACAGATGGACCCATCATACAACTGCAAAAAGTATCCTGATACAGGTTTTGTAAATAATTTGCAATTGAAAATCCATTAACAGAGTGGATGGAGATGAATAATCCTAAAACGGACTTAGTAGGTGTGCCAGAAAGGAATATAAAATGCTTTTGTTTATAGTCAAGCAATACACGTGCTGTAAAGCAATTCAATTTTTCCCTCCCTCTTCTTCTACTAAAAGAAACTGAAGATCATTTTGATTGGTCTGAGAAAAATCTGTTGAGAGGGCTACTAATCAGATGAATGAAAGCAGAGAGAGAAGCATTTGGCATAATAGCCCAAGCTCTCAAAACGGAACTGTGAATGTGTAGGTAGTAAGTAAACACCCAATACATATTGGAGGCTGTTTTCAGTCCAGGCTGGGGAGAAGCAGAAAAAATCACTGATGTTGCAAAAAGCCAGCTAAACCAGAAGAACAGACAAGAATAATAACATCACATTACAGGATTAAACTCCACTTGGAAAGATGCTGTGCTAAAATGTGTCCTCTCTCTGAAGTGCCCCATATAATTAGGATGAAGGCATGTTTTCTGTGTCTGTAAGAATGAATTTTATCGCTGAACCAGAAGATCCATCGGAGAAGTGAATGTGTTCCTGACCAGAAGGCAGAAGCCACGGTAAGGGAGCACAGACATTCCTCAATCCCCTAAACTTTCCGGTCATTCTGCAGGGGCTTATGTCCCTGGCTACTTCCTCTCTCTTCCTATCCCATCCCACCTTGATCCCAGGCACCCCTTCCCTTATCCAGGGTCATAAAATCCCCCAGCTCAGCCTGTTTCCGGGCTGGGACAGGGTGGTGAGTGCAACCAGGCAGGAGTTCCTTTGTTTCATTAAGCCTGCACACAGCAAGC